>CM060885.1:7072500-7337500 GCA_030762935.1 Hymenopus coronatus | reverse complement strand
TTTGAACACTAACTCCCGCCCAAAATAAAGCCTTATTAATGCAGCGCAAGGAGCAGTTGGCAGGCTGAGGGCAGCCCGATGGAGTGACACGTGTTACTATTCTTTACAGAACTGTTCTGACGGGAATGTGGGGTTTGCAGGATGGCGGGAGAGAATGAAATTGGGAAGTGACAGGAGGAGGCGAGTTTTGCTCCTCTATGGTTGCCAACGTTCCTTGTGCACCGCTGGTGTAATGCAAAATGTTTATTTCTGGGGTTGTAAATTTTGATATCCAAGCAACTCTTCAAGGATTGTAAGCAGCTTAGCCGTAACAGCTGTTGGTTATTAATGCATTCCCATTTGCAAACTATTTACAGTTCCCTCTCGGTAACAACCAATCAGCGGTGAATAATTTAATTCCATTTTTAATTCTTTATTCTACAACAACCAAACGAAAAATAAATCTTTTGATAGGCGAACACTACTTTAATTCAGGTATTGGAGTTAGTGAAGGGACAAATCTTCATTAGTTTAAAAACAATTTTATACCCGTAATTATATAAATAGTTTTATTGTTTGATGTTGGGAGCAACATATTTAATGGCAATACAGAAAATAAATAAAATAAAATACCTGTAAGGTTTGTCATGATTTTATCTTTCCTTATCCTCTTGCAACTTCCCAGCTTTATATTGAGATTTGAATAAACTGCATCATGAAATGTACAAATATCAATATTTAAAAGATTAGAGGGCACAACGATATTTGCATACAGATTTAAATGTTTGCGCCATGACAGTTAAAAATCAAAGAGGAGCACAAAGGTTAACAGTTTCTGAAATCAAAGATTTAATATATACATATTTGCACACAAACAAGTGAAATATATTACAAACGACTTTCATTGACGATATTTTGCCTGACGGGAAACAAGAGAAGTTTTGATTCCGTATACATTGGACAAATGACACATTTGTGCACTTGAGTTGAGAAAGTTCGATCTTTTGTATTCTAAGTAATATTAATAACATCAACTTGCTTAATAATGAGCACGTATAGCTAAGTGGGATATTGTGTTATGTCTTGCTTTCCTGTTCTATTCATTTGTATCTATATGTACATAAGACTGACCAACATTGAGCTGCAAGTATTGACTAACTGCAACACTCTCATCTCCTAGACCACTAATTTTATTTCACTATCGGTGAGACACCAGGAAACCTGTAATAGACATGCTACATGACATCTTGTGGTATGTGTAGTGAGCATGCGCAAAAATTAGTTTACTTGATACTGCTATCCACAAGGATGTACCTTCCACACACATACATTGTTGCTTATTTACACTAACAAGTAGATATCGTATTGATGTAAATGATCGTGTTTGAAAGGAAGTACAAGCTTGAAACTGAAAATACTCCTGTTCCCGATTTCTCTTTCATAAGCCCAAACTTGTCAAGTAAGATATTATTCAGAAATTAGAATTATTAATTTCTTTTAAAAAGTGATAACTAATCTACCTTACAAAATATGTTATTTTTATTTGTTCAGTATTTTTTGTTGACAGTGCCTCTCACTGGAGAGAAGGGGAACGTAACTGCGCCCAATTTGCTCTTCGTTACAGGATAACAGTTCTGTTTAGTATACTCTTGTGCGACAACACTTGCAGCCTCGGTACATCTGAATGAATCTTTAAGTTTACTTTAAAGTAAGGTGTACCTAATAGGTCCAGGACAGTCTTTTCAAGATGACTTTTTAGTTTTTGTTTTCAAATTGTAATTTTAAGAATTTATAAGGATTATAAGTATTTTAAGTAGATATTAGTATCGACCAAACTTAACTCCATTGTTACGAAATTAATAAATATGATTATGATGATAATAAAAATTATAATAATACATATTGCATATATATATATATATATATATGTGTGTGTGTGTGTGTACCGACGAAATGTATGTCCGCGCATTACTTCCGAACGACTACACCAAATGAACAAGTCTTTTTCCTTTTTTTTTTTTTTTTTTTCGTTTGTGTTTAAAGCCTCATAATGTGAATAAGCATATAGTGCGAAGGGAACGCAATCGGTTAATAGCCGCCAGATGGCAGTGGTACCACAGTTATTTGTTGCTTAATCGTAATAGTACAGCTATATATTTCCCTTCCCATTCAATGTCAAGGTAACGCACCAGTTTATCGAGATAATGACGCAACGCAGCTTTGAAATTTGAATGCATTTGTATCTATTAACTGTCCTATACTTGCTCCTATCGTTTAAAATAAAGAAGCGAAGAAGCTTTTCTGGCGACGAACATCTAAAGTACGTATTTATTTACTTGCCACTAGATGACCGCAGTACTCCTCTATTTTTCTTCCCTACTCAATGCTGAGGGTTATGGAGTCAATGACGAAACAGCGAAAATAAAACATATTTCTTATTTATTAACTATCGTTTTCTTGGTCACATCATTTAAATAAAGAAATGAGTACAGATTTGTTGTAATTCTTTAAAATGAACAAGTTATAAACCAAGCACATGACCATCTTGGAATCTGAAAGTGGTAGAGAAATAACGGGACCCGGATAGTAAACCGTTTTAGGTTATCTTTTTATTGTGGATGTTGGTTATTTGAGGTTATGTGATACATGAGCTAGCTAAAGGTGCTTTCATGCGAACATGAAGACACCCCCGTCACCATCACACTGCAATTGCGGTGCTCTTAATAATTTTGATGAAGTAATATTTTCAGTTAAATGGAGAAATTTAATACACAAAGATATCAGCAAATAAAAAGTTATCATTTGCCCAACCAGATCCATTTGCTCTGTAGTTATGTCACTGTTAGCCTTAAAAATGGCTGTTTTGACATAAGTGAAAATAAAGAAACATTGGCAGTGAAGGAAAGAAAGAGATTCGAGAGAAACATGAATATTACTTTAGCTTTCTCCTTAATGTAATTCATTACTTATTTCAGTGTTTACTCGCCACACAATGGAAGTGCTGCCATTATTATGCTAACGGCTTTTCGTAATACCAACAATATATGCTACATTCCGTCTTTCAGATGCAAATGCATTATTAGACATTGGCAATGGGAAAATTCCTGTTGATACGTCTACTGGCCTCATTTCGTTTCCACCAAATTTTTGTCACTTCACAACGTCAAAGGAAGAACTATATCGAAAGTGTTCCCAAATATTGTTGCAAATTAGAGAAACCTTGCTTGGTTGTGCGAACGAGCCATTTTAGCAGCAACAAATAAGAATGTAGATGATTTGAATATAAAAAATCAGAGTAAAATTTATGGACAAATGCATTCAGTAAAGTTGATTGATTCCATTACCAATCCAAATGAAGTCGTCAATTATCTAACTGACTTCCTAAATTCATTGGATTTGCCAGCAATACCGCTACACATTTTTGCAGCTCAAGGTTGACTCGGTGATAATTATGCTACTCAATCTAAATCAGCCGATTTTGTGCAACGGAACAAGACTTGCTGCTAAAAAAAGTATGAAAAATTTGACTGAGGCTACTAAAATCATAGGAAAATTCAAAGTCGAGGATGTGATTATTACAAGAATACCATTAATACCAACCGACTTCCGTTTTGAATTTAAGCGTGTTCAGTTTCCCGTGCGTCTTGCAGTGACAATAAATCACGAGGGCAGTCGTAATAAGTGTATGGAATATACCTTATAATGATGATGATATTAATAATAACAACAATAATAATTTATATTGCTATTATACATACTTTAATATAATCGTTGATGCATACACAATTATTCATATTGTGAATATTAGACTTAATAAGAGTGTTAAAATGAAAAGTTACTTACAAAATGGAAATTAAGAACTGATGTATTTACATTGTACGGTTTTACTGTGACTCGTCTCATACAATGAATTAAATATATATTAGAAGCGAAAGTAATAGGTCGCTCTCAACTAATATGTTAAACATTTTGATGCATAACCTAAACGATGGTTAATTAGAGGTATATTAATTACATTAAGTGCTAATTCATGAATAGGAACCTGAATATGTTTTCAAAGTAATTTACTTACGATATATGTTTACTGCAGCATCTGGCAACTGATGTTTCTGCAGGCATTACAACTTTAAAACATGTTCTTTTCCCCCGGCTATGGAAGGCAACATGTACTCTTAAAATTACAGCTCAATCTGCAATCAATTTACCAATGCCCCAATTTGAGAATAACAATATGAAACTTAACGTATGTTGACGGTTTAATTGTATATTACCCACTAACCCACTGGTTTTCTTGCTTTCCGTTTACAAGCACCACTTTTTGGAATTAATCAGCGGTGCTGTCTTAAGTCCAATACATGAGTAAGGTCAATAACGATAAGTTAAGAATCTAGGCATCAAATATATAGAATCATTGAGGATACATTTTCTTAATGGTAAATCCTAACGTTTTACATTAAATTTCACGTGTGTTACTTTAAACACCAATCATGGACCGAGGCATCATTGACATTATTGGGATAATGTGTAACGCTAAATGAACACATCTTTTGTTTGGAATTGCCCCCATTCTTTTCCCTGTGGTAAGAGGAGGAACCATACATTTGTTGTACACAAACTGTCGTTTAAATGCTTGAAACGGTTTCTCTTTGTGTTGCCTTTGGGATATTAATGGCAATTGTATAAAGCGTTGGAAATGACAATATATTTCCCTCTGAAAAAGGTTGGTGCCCGTGTTTATTAAACACCTTCCTCGGCAGCCCGTGTATTGTTTTCCAGGCCGGAAAAAACAGCCCATTGTAAAGCGCAATTAAGTTTATAGGCAATAACCTTCCTGCTGCGAGAATTCGGATAGATCGTTAAAACAAAACTTCATTACCTTTCCATGGTCATATTTTGGAGGAAAAAACTGCGGAACAGTGTTGAAGATTATTTTACAGCAATCCTAGAAGGGAAGCCGATGTTTATTAGGTAGACTGCGTTAGCAATTAGTCTTCAGTAATAAGTTAAGTAAAGTAAATAGGTGAGTGAGCAAGTTACTCATAAGAAATAGCAATACAGAATAACAGAAATGATTAATTTTAATATGATTCACATACATGATGCTAAGAAGATAAAATACTGTCTTAATAAGTGTTATTTAACAGACTATAACATTTTTTAATGAGAATTGTAATTAAAGAAGAAGGAAAAAAACTTTCTTTTCACATAACGGGAATAATTATTGGCAAGTTTTGGAGCTCAAGGTTATTTGTATTTGTGCAGTTCAGTTCCACATACCTACCTACCTACCTACCTACCTACCTACCTACATACATACATACATACATACATACATACATACATACATACATACATACATACATACATACATACATACACACTTACATACACACTTACATACATACATACATACATACATACATACATACATACATACACACTTACATACATACACACACTCACACATACTTACACACATACATACACACACTCACACACATACATACACACACCCACACACATACATACACACACCCACACTCATACATACATACACACATACATACTTACACGCATACATACACTACATACATGCATACATACACACACTCACACACATACATACACACATTAATACATATATACACACATACGTATACACACATACATACTTACACAGAAACATACCTACACACATACATACACACATACATACATACTTACACTCACACACATACATACATACTTACATACATGCACACACTCACATACATACATACATACACTCTCACACATACATACATGTGCACAATGCATATATACATACTCACATACATACACACATACATACCTACACACATACATACATACACACATACATACATACATACATACATACACACCTACACACATATATACACGCATACATACATATATACTTACATACACACACTGAAACAAATACATACATACACATACATACATACTTACATACACTCACATACATACATGCATACTTACTCACATACATACTCACATACATACTCACATACATACATACATACACACATACATACTTACACACACATTCACACGTACATACATACATAGACACACACATACATACACACATACATACATACACACTCACACACATACATATATACATACTTACATACACACACTCACACACATACACACATACATACTTACATACATACATACACACACACTCACACGCATACATACATACTTACATACATACACACACACTCACACACATACTTACATACATACACACTCACACACATACATACATACTTACATACATACACACACACTCACACACATACTTACATACATACACACTCACACACATACACACATACTTACATACATACACACACACTCACACGCATACATACATACTTACATACCTACACACACACTCACACTCATACATGCATAGACACATACATACCTACACACATACATACTTACACACACTCACACACATACATACTTACTTACATACATACTTACTTACATGCATACACACATACATACCTACATACATACACATACTCACAAACATACATACATACATACATACACATATACATATATACATACTTACATGGATACACACTCTCACATACATACACACTCACACACATACATACCTACATACATACACACATTCACACACATACATACATACACACATTCATACATACATACATACATACATACATATATACATATATACATACCTACATACATACACACTCTCACACACATACATACTTACATACATACACACTCTCACACACATACATACTTACATGCACACACACTCTCACACACATACATACCTACATACATACACACACTCACACACATACATACATACATACATAGATACATACATACATACATACATACATACATACATACACATATACATATATACATACTTTCATGCATACACACGCTCACACATATACATACTTACATACATACACACACTCACACACATACATACATGCATACATAGTTGTGAGAATTAGCCAGGGAGCCGTTGCAACACGAAAAGGGAAGATCCCAAACCAAGAGATGGAGCATAATGCTTTGCTCATTTTATCATTCAGAACCCCACGAACTCGCATTTATTCAACAAATTTGAAGCGCTCATTTTGGACGTTTGTAACGTGCGTGTTGGTGGCTCATGTTGAACTGTAAGTCAGCGTCCGCTACAAGTAAACGGCAATTTGGCTTCGTTATTTGGTAATTTGGTTCACTAAACTTAGGCTACTAAATAAATATTTTAGCGGCAAAAGGTATATATTTATATATGTTTATATTTTTTACTCTCTCTAGCCCCGTATATACAATGTACATAGGGATAGAGAATATTGTATTCCACCCAAAAATTCCATGTCGAGATTTCACCGGATGTGCATCTTTTAGGACCCCCTGAATCAAAAAAGGCATTTTCAGAAACAGATCCCTGTGTGTGTGTGTGTGTGTGTGTGTGTGTGTGTGTGTGTGTACTGTGTGTGTGTATGTGTGTGGACAGCATAGCTCAAAAACGAAAAGACGGTGAAATGCCAATCTTGGCATTTAAGTTTGGTGTCTTCCAAGGATGCGACACTAAGATTTTCAAGAAAATACCCCCACAGCTAACTACCCCTTACATGAAAAAATATTCGAACATTTTGTTTTCTTAAAACTGACTCTAAGGATGTTGATTAAAATGCCACACATTAAAGCCATTTCTATCACAAATAAAATTTATATCTTGAATTTTCTGGGAATATCTTTTAAAGACCTGTTTATTCTGGGTGAATTTTGCTTAATTTGACATAACTAGTAAACCTTAAGAGATAGACAAAAACTTACTATACAAACAATGTAGGTATTTTCAAAATCACAAGTTATGTCATATACATTTTTGTCGTGGAGCTTACCGTTTTCGAGGAATTCTTTGTTATTAGTTTCAGTTGTGAAATACTTATACATTTCTCAGACGGAAGTGTGCGTTTTTCTTTTGCTCGACTCCTGGCCAAGCAAAGAAGGGATTTGACTATCACTTTAGCCTAGTGCATTCCCTTAGTTCCATTCTACTTATAAGGAATTAAGTAATAACATTCTGCTAATGTTTATCTCGATTAGCATGGTGTTGAAACAAGAATAATCTTTTGTAAGACGTTCGTTTGTAGAGTAGCTAGAGAAAGTCATGTGAGTGTATCATAGAAGATTTTTTTTTCTACCGGATTAACAGTTTGTTTTTCTTTTCGTTTATTATTTTTTGTGAGGGGATTTTAATTTATTAGGGGATGTTGCGTTATTAATAGCTATTGCATGAATATTAAATTTTGGAAGGTGAAATTATGCTTTTTTATTTGGATTGTTTATTAAATAAGACGAGACGAAGCGGCCGGAATGAAACATAATAGAAGCACGTAAGTGGTATGCGCTATTGCGGTACCAAAACCAGAAACCTCAAAAATGCGAGATTTATAGAAAACATTTTCAGAGTAATTTTGTGTTCAAAATGTCTAGAATATGGCCATCAAGTTTAATGTGTCAAATCGTCCTGGAAATTGGTTTGTTTTAACGTTAATTAGACGTTTGCAATAACAAGTGAGTGTGGCAAATTGTATGCCTTAACTAAGGCTCTTTGTGCTTTACAAAGATTATCCCAAAACGTTAGAAGACTTGAGGGACAATATTCGTCAGCGGAAAGTGTATACTAACACGTTAGAGGGCGCGCAAAATGTAAATTTACTGTAATGTAAATGTAATGTAAAATACAAGCCTTCGCATTAGCACAGAATGGAGACTTTACAGAAAGGAAACTTTGATGTGCTTGAAGCCAAACTCTGCGCTAGACGCCATTTTGGGACCTAGTAAACGCAAAGGAACGCTGTTTATTACATACCATTTTAAGCAGATTAAAACGTGTAAAATAAAAAAGCACGGACTTATGTAATAACAATCTCATGTGAGACATACACATGATTTTCTCTGCTTGCTCTCCTACAAACTATTTATATTTATTCTTCTGTTTCTTGTTAATAGAGATGCATTTTAATTGCGCATTTCGTTATACGTATAAACTATAGTCAAACCTTTTGGATGCTAGCAGCTATGTGATGCTTTGAAATCCCATTCTATTTGCAATAACTTGAAAAAAAAAAAAAAAAACCTGAATAGTAATTTCCACGAAAGAAAACATGTATATATTTGAAAATTTTAACCAATAACAGGAGGTATTTCGAAGATGGTTAAGACCATAAAAAATGTACATGAGAAATTGTGGGCTTTAATGTGTTCTACAATCTTAGTAAGATTTTATCTATGTCTTTCGATATTGATTAAAATAATGCAGGTTTAAGATATTTTTAAGCCAAACGAAGTGCATAACTTGAATTTTCTGCGAAAAGCCTCCGAAGACCTCTTCTAGATTATTTTATATAACTTTTGTATAACAGGTAAACCGTAAGAGGTGGACAAAAACGTAGTGCATAAAAATCTGATGTGTGCCATTTACATAACGTTCTCTAGCTGTTCGAACTACAAATTCTTCTTATAAAAGATTATTCTTTTATCTACCCATTAGAATCAACATAAGCATTAGCAGAAATGGTCTATCACTTGCTTCCTTGTAAGTAGAAGGCAAATAAGGGAATAAATTAGGCCAAAGTAATATCCAAATATTTTAAAAGCTGGCCGTTAATGTGAAACAATTAATGTTGGGTTGGCTTTTATGGCCCCGTTGGGTTAAAGTTAATTGGTTTAAAATTGAAACTAACAGAAAAGAATATCTTAGAAATCGTCAGCTCTACATAAAAGAAAAACGTATATGACATAAGTTGTGTGATTTAACGAGTTCTACACTTTATGTAATTAGTTTTTGTCTACAACTTACGGTTTAACTGTAATGCAAAATTCTGTAAACCCCAACCAGAATAAAGAATTTTTCAGAGACTATTCCCAAAGAATTAAAAATATATACTTTATTTGTATAAAATAAAATAAACGCTATTTTAATCAAAATTGTTAAAGCTATTCTTGAGAAAATCAAAATTTTCGAAACATTTTCTATGTAAAGGGTACTTGGGGTGTAGGGATTTTCTTGAAAATCTTCTTTTCCCATCCTTGGAAGATACTAAGCTTAAATACCATAGTCACCGGCTTTTAGAAGATTTGATTTACGCTTCGCATTATCTTATTTCTCTCCTACTTACAAAGAAGCAAGATTAGACAAATTCTGGTAATATTTATCTGGACTAGCTGATGTAGATAAAGGATCATCTCTTGTAAGAAAATTGTGTTTGTGGAACAGCTAGAAAAAGTCATACTAATGGAACACATCAGATTTTTAGACTGTTTTGTTTACTGTGCATTTCTACAAAACAAACTAGCAGCAAGAAATTATGGTTAGGAAAATATGTAGATAGGATAATAACCAAGTGATTCAAGGCTGCCACGCTTTGTTTCATAAAATAATAAAAAGGCTTAATGTATTGAATCAGATTGGACAGTAAATAAATATGATAACTCAGAATGAACCAGTCCTATCATAGACAGAAAAAAAAAAAAAACAACAGAAAAAACCAGAACTAAAGCTTGTTGCAAACACATGATAAACCACATTACTAACCTTACAGAAGATACTACATGTTTCCTTGTCATATTAATTGTATTTGAATTATTTTTGCGTTAGAGTCTGAGCACCATAGACCGCCGTTTCTCTTCCTTCTGCTCATTATAAGAGCAGTAAAGCTTCAAGAGTCAACAAATATTCTAACTTGTACAGTGTATAATATAACCATTGAGTAGAGTATAATCCAGTAGTTAAAATACACAATAAAATGTATATTACGTAGTGTGTAACTTCAACAACATAGCTGTTTACTCGGTACAAGTATGGCGGAATTGGCAGACCTCGGTACCCAGATCGGCTTTATCTGCGCCACCCTGCAGAACAACATTGAATTATGTTATTTACAAAACAGCTCACGTGGTTATTCTATCACCTTTTACCAAATATAATCACAAAATAGTGTAGTGAAAAGAAAATCTGATGTGTTCCATTCACATGACTTTCTCTATATCTCTATAACCAATTATTGTTAGTAAGCTTATTCTTTTATTTATTTCATGCTAATCGAGAAAAATTAGCAGAAAAAATTGTAATTCTTGCTTTATTGTAAGTATAAGCGAAATAAGGGGGTACCATAGGTTAAAGTGAAAGCCAAAATCTGGTTGCTATGTGATTGAAGCTCGTTTGTATGGACACGAGTTGGCAAAGTTCTGTATGAGAAAAGTACAAGTTTTTGAAAGCTCAAACCAAAAACAAGGCTTTTCTCAAAAACGCTCAACTGCACGAAAAAAATGTATATAACATAAATTGTGTGTCTTAACGTGCTCTAAATTTTTTGTGTGTTAAGTTTTTGTCCATCTCATACGGTTTAGTAGTTATGCAAAATTCATCCAGAATAAAGTAGTCTTCAGAGGCTATTCCCAAAAAATTCAAGATATACATTTTATTTATCACGTAAATATCTTTAATATACGATATGTTTATCAAAATCGTTACAGCCATTTTTTAGAAAATAAAAATTTTCGAAAAAAGTTACATGTGAAGGGTAATTGGGAGTGGGGGGAATTTCTTGAAAATGTTCGTGTCGCATCCTTGGAAGATACCAAACCTAAATATCAAGTTTGGTTTTAACGGAGTTTTCGTTTTAGAGCTATGCTGCCCACAGACACACACACACATACACATACACACAGACATACAGACACACTGACAGTCAGACACACATTGACATTTTTCTAAAAGTGCTTTTTTGGGATTCAGGAGGTCTCAAAACATGTATTTCCGATGAAATCTCGGTATCGAATTTTTGGGTGCATTATAATATCTTTTCTATACACTATGTATATAATACGTGTAGAGAAAGTAAAAAGAGAGCTGATGGAAAGAAGATGGAGACTTACAGCAAGTAAACATGAAGATGAAAGAGTTGGAGCTGCCCCAGATGAAGTTGCAGAGTAATGTTTTAAAGAACCCTTGTGGTCCGTGTAAACAACAAAGTGTTCAATTTGAGAAAGTGGGTACACTTTTTACTTTCTTTAGCCCCATATGTACAATGTACATTCGATACCAAGCTTTCACCGGAAATATATGTTTTGGGGTCCCCTGAGTCCGAAAAAAGCATTTTTACTTTCTCTGTACGTACTATGTACATCGTGTATAGAGTAAGTATTGTATTCCACCCAAAAATTTGACCCGAGTTTTCACAGGAAGTACATGTTTTAGGACCCCCTGAATCCAAAAATAGCATTTTCAGAAAAAATGTCCGTGTGTATTTGTGTGTGTGTGTCTGTCTGTCTGTCTGTGGACAGCATAGCTCAAAAACGAAAAGACCGATAAATACTAAACTTGGTATTTAGATTTTATATCTTCCAAGGATGCGACACGAAGACTTTGAAGAAAATCCCCCACCCCCAACTACACTTTACATGGAAAACATTTCAAAAATTTTGATTTTCTAAAAAATGGCTCCAACGAATTTGATTAAAATCCCGTATAGTAAAGATATTTACATACCAAATGAAAATGTTTATCTTGAATTTTCTGGAAATAGCTTCTAAAGACCTGTTTATTCTTAATGCATTTTGCTTAATTTGGCATAACTAGTAAACCGAAAGAGATACTCAAAAACTTACCCTACAAGAAATGTAGGTAATGTTAAAATACACAAGCTATGTCATATGCATTTTTTTCGTGGATTTTACCATTTTCGTGGTATTCATTATTATTATTTTCAGTAGTGAAGTACTTATACTTTTCTCAGACGGGAGGGTACGTTTTTCTTTTGTTCTACTCCTGGCCAAGAAAAGAAGCGATTTGCCATGACCATCGTGTAACGATAGATTTTAAAACATTTGACTATCATTTTAGCATAGCGCATTCCTTTAGTTCCCTTCTACTTATAAGGAACTAAGTAAGAAGAACATTCTGCTAATGTTTATCTCGATTAGCATTGTGTAGAAAGAAAAATGATCTTTTATAGGAGGTTTGTAGAACAGCTAGAAAAAGTCATGTGAGTACAACACGTTAGGTTTCTTCCTTTAGACTACAGCACGAATAAAGGTCACAAAGCAGTTAATTCCGGCGAAAGCGTGGCGGCTTTAACCCTCCGTCAAGAGCCGTTTCTTCTGCAAATCTTTCATGAAATGGACTCGTATAATAGGTCACTTTAAACACATCATGGGACTGAAGTGTGCGTAAAATTCCCTGCACATGTTGTTTCAAAACGTCTGAGACGGCACACCACACTGTGAAGAGATGCCTTAATAATCACAGGAGGATCCCGTGACCTGTCAATTCTTTGACATAGTACACGTCTTGCCTCATCTTCCTCATTAGTAAATTGCTTGTGTGAGATAAATATTGAGGACCTGCATGTACACATTATCTGTATTGAGGAACCACATGTAATAAATGGTTACATACCATGTATGCCAATTTTATCAACACAAGTTATTTTTAAAATGATGATATGGCAGCAATGATGATATTTATAGATAGCTAATATTGCCCAATTTTTGCAAACACAAAAATTGTGTAGAAATCATACACAAAAAGGGAAATTTATCTTGTCAAATTATAATTTCTAGTACTATCAACCAATTGAGCCATATTCATCTAAATTGAAATAAACACATAATCACTTCAATGATATGGCTGTGCTGATATCGATATGATAGGTTAATATATTTAGCATGAAGAAGATTTTTACCTTTATCGTTAAATTTTTTGTTTTTATATTTAGGTTTAAAATTTTTCTATTAAAGGTTTAGTTAAGTAATACGTAGAGTAATGCCAATCCAAGTGGTGATATACTAAACAAACGGTTAAGGGGAGGGAGCAAGTTAGAAGAAGTAATTGCCGAATTGGATTTAGAAATATTAATTCAAAATAATAATCCCCCCTATCACTACAGGTGTGAGGCAACGGCAAATATACATGCCACCTTGTATTTAAGAAAGGTGGAAATAAAAATATATAATTGGGAAGTAGGTGAAGGACTAACTTTCAGTGAACATACTTTAATTTATTTTAACTACAACAACCCTACATTAAATGAGACTCAAAAAGAGAGAAGAGATTTATTGTATAATTCTCAACAAGCCGAATGGAATAAAATGAAAGAGTATTGATTAATACACCTGAAATATGAAGGCTTTTCGGTTAATCAGAATAGGGAAAATTTAACTAGAGCAATAAAAGATGTCATTTAGAAGATCAGACTAAAAACGTTTTCGATAAAATTTGGACGGATAAATTGCAAAAAGCAAGATCTATAACCATAAAATTAAGAAGTGTAAAAAAGTCAATTGTTTATACAGAGAGAGAAAATAACCTACAGAAATACGCAGAGGCGAAAGAAAAATATAAAAGGTTGTTGAAAAAATTACGTAAAGAACACTGGAAAACATTTGTACAAGATAAAATAAACCAGGACGCATGGGAACTGTTTTACAAAGTACTTATGGATAATATTAAAAAACTGGAATTGATTACAGCACCAGAAAAAGGAGAGGATGAAATAAGTCAGGATTATTTTCATTTTTATTCCACACGCTAATACCAGATGAGGATATGAGTAAAGATGGAGAAATAAATATAAAGACCAGGATTGAAATGGTTCTGCATACAATAACGGTTTCCAGTGCATATAATGCAATTAGGTTAACATTTAACAAATTAAAAAAATAAGAAAGAAGGTGGGCCGGATGCAGTTATGAGTGAAGTGTTAATACATTTAAAAGATCATATTATCCCATTTTTACACAAACTTTATAAGGATTGTATATGGCAAGATATATTTACAGATTTATGGAAGGTGGCAAAATGTGTTATTCTTAAAAAAGGAACAGATAAGGATACAAACTTGACTAACCCTATAGACCTATATGTTTACTTAATACAATGGCAAACATACATATTTGTGCAAATAATTTGAATACAGAAGTATGATAGGAATTTACAATAAACAATATGGCTCCAGGAAGGGAGTATCGAGAGAAGACCCCTCAAATGGGAACAATTAAAGAAAGTATATAGCATTGATATTTCTGGCGCATTTGGTAGTTTGTGGTCACTTTACTTTTTAGGCACATTAAGGTTTAAAAACTAACCACAAAGTATATATATATACTCTATATATACATATAGAGAATTTTACAAGATTACTGTACAAACCATAACATTTACATAGAAGGAATAAATAAAACAATAAACAAGAGCATTAGCACAGGTTGCCCACAAGGATCAGTTTTTGGGTTCCTGTTTTGGTAAATGTTGCGCAAACGGTAACAGAGAAAGTGGAGAATTATAACAACATATGCAAATGCAGACGATTTAATGCTGTTTATTTTTGAGGGAAGGAGCCTATTCGAGATTGAAAGAAAGAAAGAAAAAAAAAAAAAACTAACGGAGATATTGTACAAATGTTTCAGAAATGTAAAGATGAATATTGCGCCAAATAAACCATGTTACGTGTTATTTAAGGGAAATTTAAAATGAGATCCAGTAAATAAAATTATTTCATCAGAACACAAAAAGAAATAGATACAGACTCCAAATAGTTATAATGTTTTTCTAATGGGAGTAGTTCTTCTGTGCAGTGAATGAGATGCTTTATCGTGTTGATAGGTCGGTATTTCCCTCTCACTCGCACACTGAGCATGCAATTATGCCTGCGACATAAAGTTTATTAATGTGTATTATGAACACTATTTGAGCTCAGAATCTGTGGTTCTTACGGTTCTGATATGAACATTACTACCTATTTTCCTCGTGAACTATTTTTTGCAAAATTTGAATATTTTGTCTTAGCCCAAGTAATATTTATGAATCACTCCGCGTGTTGCATTCCCCCGTTAAGCGCGAATGCAATATGTCAACACAACAGCACTCCTATTGGCTGCCGGCCTGGTGGTGCTCAAGGACAAACCTCATTCCAGTTGAAAGTCACTGTAAGAATTTTATTAGATGAAAAGTTATATTTGAGAAAGGATACCGAATATATAAAGCAAAAATTAGAAGAAAAAACATATTGATGAAATTAGGAAATATTATCAGAAAATCTGATTGTTACACATCATATGACTTTCTCTAGCTGTTCTACAAACTTCTTATATAAGATTCCAGTCGCCCTCCGTGGTGTAATGGTTACCATGCTAACTTCACATACCCAAGGTCGCGGGTTCAAACCCGGCGGAGAACGATGCATTTTTTCGGTCGTAAAAATCCTTAGCATGGCTTCCTTAGGAAGGGAAGTAAAGCCGTGGGTCCCGTGTCGTATATTTTCGGCACGTAAAAGAACCTCAAGCCTGATGAGAGGCTTTTGAGCAAAATTAAGCGGTCTTTCAATATTGAATGGGATGCTGAGAACTACTGCAGTTAAAGAGCGTCCATAAATAAAACGCCATTTCATTTTATAAGATTCCTCTTCTTTCTACACCATGCTAATCCAGATAATCATTAACAAAATGTTCTTATAACTTAGTTCCTTGTGAGAAGAAAGGAACTAGGGGTATACACTAAACTGATAGTCAAATGCTTTAAAAGTGGTCGTTGTGCGATTGTTATTGCAAATCGCTTCTTTGCTTGGCCAGGAGTAGAACAAAAGGTAAACCGGATACTTCCTGTCTCAGAAAAGTATAAGTACTTGACAATTGAAAACAGTAACAAGGAATATCTCGGAAACGATTACCGCCACAACAAAAATGTAAATGACATAAATTGTATGTTTTAACGAGATCTACAATTTTTGTGCACCAAGTTATTGTCTATCGCTTAAAGTTTAGCAGTTAAGCAAAATATGGCAAAATCCATTCAGAATAAAGAGGTCTTCAGAGGCTATTCACAGGTAATTCAAGATATACATTTTATTTGTCTGGTAAATATGCTTAATATACGATATTTGAACTAAAATAGTTAGAACAATTTTGAGAAAATTTAACAATTACGAAAAAAGTTCAATGAAAAGGGTAGTTGTGGGTGGGGGGATTTTCATGAAACTCTTCGTTTCGCATCCTTGAAAGACACCTGACTTAAATATACAGTTTGGAATTTAACGGTCTTTTTGTTTTTGAGCTACGGTGTCCACGGACACACACACACACACACACACGCACACACACACACAATAATTTAGGGGACCCCAAAACATATATTTGCGGTGAAATCTCTACATCGAGTTTTATGTGGAATAAAATACCTTCTCTAACCATTATGCGGGGCTAGAGAAAGTAAAACACTTTATACCCCCTTTGTAAACTATCATGTAATGCCAGAGCGTAATATTTGCATCCATAATTAGCTTCAGATCAGTAAGAATAGTTGATGTGACGTTTAGAACATTACTTAGGAAAATATTACTACGTTTTATAAGTACAGAAAACACAACACCCACCATGACACTTTTAATTACTACTATTTATATACTGTTTAATTAAGCTGAAGGGAACAATATTTTGCCTAAAGGAACACAATGTTGATTTGGTGGATGAGACGTTAATAAATGGAAGCCAAGAGTTTTCATATCAAGTGTTTATTTTTTGTTAATGGAAGGAAATTGATGCCATATCGATTTATTGATTATGTGATAAAGGAAAAATTATTTACTGAAAGTAATTAGCCTGTAAGTGTTCTGTAAATATTGAATTTAATGTGTATTTTAAGTATAATTTCATTTATGATCAAAACTAATTATTTTAAAAAATCAACAATGATTATTGTATTGCCACGTGCATGAAAAAGGAAGTTGTTCTTTCTAGTATACCGCATCCCCAAGCGATGTATACCCGTTTTTAAATATTCACTAAATGCAAATAACTTTTGAAATAAATATTATATGTCTCAAAAGTAATTTACTTATAAATAAAAGGAAGTCTGTATTTATAATCTTGCTTAAAGAATGCTTAATAAATAGAAACATGTAGAATAAGCTTTGAGCATAATATAAGAGCTGAATACACGCTCAACTTTTGTCATTCCTTATTGGTCAGTCTTCATGTGATCATTGCTGGGCACAAATCGACAACGCGTGCTGTAGAATGCAATCTTAATTTATCTGTGCCATCCTACAGTGTTAATAATTATTGTATCCAGTGATATTGACAAGAACATCTTACCAGTGTATTATTTACAAATATTATATTACCTTGCATTATCTCCCTCTCGGCCACGACCCTGAGACGTAATAATAATAATAATAATAATAATAATAGTAAGTGAGTTATACTTATTTGTACTATAGAGAAAATAGTTCGAGACAGATATTAAATATAAGTTGGTTAATAAAATTAAATATAAAAAATAATGGGAAGAGATGGACATAGGAAGAAGAGTGTACAATAACTTTTTTAATGACGTACATGAAAGATTAAAATTAAATCACATACAACCCACCAAATGCCTTATTTATTATATTACTGGACATAGATCATATAAAACATACTGGATAAATTAAACAGATGCTAAATCTCTTAGGAATTGGTTTAGTACAATGAGTTTGGGGTGGATTTGCAGCTTGATATCTGTGATTACTGTAAAGTGCATGATACGGTGGAACATACACTTTTGATATAAGCAAAATTTAATATAAGCTAGGAGGATATTATATACATACCTCTTTGAGAAATCCAGATTTACTTAAACACTTACAAATCCTGACTAATTATGTGAGTAAGTATGCAAAAAAGATGAAAGACAAATACATAAGAAGATACCGTTACCAATTAGAGCATCACAAATAAGATCTCAAATACTTTGAAATAGAATAGCAAACAGAGCAAGATAATTTAAACCAACATATATTAGTGGATGAATGCAATTGTAATATTGAAATTAATTTAAGAGACACTCTGGAGTAATAAAAATGTAATGTGAAGATAAATGGAGAGGGAGGCAAGAGATGAAGAATGGAGACGAGGGAAGAAGATGAACAGGATTAGTGTAGCTGAATTGATGGTGAGAGAGGAAGGAGATGAATGATATGAAACAGAAGAAGCAACCTTGTAGTGAGTAGGAATATTACTTTAATTTATATTTATGGAGTGGGCGAGAAAGGAGAAGCTGAATGGAGATTAGAGAGAAGAAGGTGCCGGTGTAGGAAATAGGACCGTTATGACTGAATTTGCAGCCGCGGTGTTGAGAAACGAGTATGATAGGAATAAAAATGGTGACGATAGTGGGGTAAAGGTAGAATTATTGGTAGTTATGATGCAAATGTGTACTGCTTTTTAAATATTTACATGTTTAGAATATATTTAGTAGGAAATTAATTTATTAACAAATAGTAAAGTTAAGAAAAATGGAAGAGGTATTAAGGAAATATAATGACAATTATTGAAAAATAATTTTAGTACAATACACTAACATTACATATTAAATTATATAAATAAAAGAATGTGGAAAGTAATACAGTCAAATATATAAGTATACAATCTGCTGTTGGTGAGCAGCATCTTTCGTTAGATACCAGTGAGTAGTTTATAGTAGGTAGATAATAAGATACCAGTTGTAAAGTAGCTGGTTTTTCTGCAATATTCTTGTTTTAGATCGTTTTGCTTTATTATATTATTACATTTTGTTTAATTTACACCTTAATTTTTCTTTTAAATAAACTAGTGCCTTGTTCACTGATTTTAACATGAAATTTTAGTTTTTAGACTTGTCAGTTATCTAAAAAAATCTGACGTGTTCCATTCACATGACTTTCTCTAACTCTCTATAACAAATTATTGTTACAAAACTTATCCTTCTATTAAATGTATGCAAATGGAGAAAAAATTAGTAGATATAGTCTTATTACGTGGCTTCTTGTAAGTAGAAGCTTAATAAGGAACTACCATAGGCTAAAATGATAGTCAAAAGCAGGTTGCTAAGTGACTGAAGTTCCTTTGTTTGTATGAACAGGAGTTGACAAATTCCGTATGAGAAAAATATAACTTTTTTAAAGCTGTGGAATGTCTCAAAAACGATGAACTCGACGAAAAAACTGTATATAACATAAATTGTCTGTTTTAAGGAGCTTACATTTTCTGTTAAGTTAGCACATATCTATCTCTTACGGTTTACCAGTATATGCAAAATTCTGTAAAATTCATCCAGAATAAAGTAGTCTTCACAGCATATTCTCAGAAAATTTAAGATATACATTTTATTTATCAGGTAAATATTTTTCATATACGATATTTTAATCAAAATTACTTAGGCCATTTTTGAGAAAATCAGAATTTTGGAAAATAGCTCCATGTAAGTGGTAGTTGGGGTGGAGGTATTTTCTTGAAAATCTTCGTATTGCATGCTTAGAAGATACTGAACTTAAGTACCAAGTTTGGTATTTAACGGACGTTTCGGTTTTGAGGTATGCTGTCCATGTTTTTCCGGTGAAATCACGGTATCGAATTTTTGGGTAGACTGCAATACCTTCTCTATACACTATGTATATAGTACGTGTAGAGAAAGTAAAAAATATATAACAGATGAAACTTGTAATGCTTGTTTTTGGAAATAAAAAGTTTGAATACATGCCGTGGTATAATTAATTAAGTGTCGGGGTGGTATATTCGATTTATATTTATTTCGTTACGTACAATGTATACAGAAAGTATTGAAATGCACCCAAAAAATCTATACTGAGATTTCACCGGAAATACATACCCTTTCTTAATGGTTTTCTTTGAGACCAACTGAATCCAAAAATAAAACAAAATTTTTAGCAAAATGTCTGTGTGTTGTGTGAGTGTGTGCCTGTGTGTTGTGTGTGTCCGTGTGTTGTGTGTGTGGCTGAGTGTGTCTGTGTGTCTGTGTGTTGTGTGTGTTGTGTGTGTCTGTGTGTTGTGTGTGTCTGTGTGTTGCGTGTGTCTGTGTGTCTGGGTGTTGTGTGTGTTTTGTGTGTCTGTGTGTTGTGTGTGTGTCTGTGTGTTGTGTGTGTGTCTGTGTGTTTTGTGTGTCTGTGTGTGACTGTGTTTTGTGTGTGTCTGTGTGTTTTGTGTGTCTGTGTGTTTTGTGTGTCTGTGTGTTGTGTGTGCCTGTAGGTCTGTGTGTTTTGTGTGTCTGTGTGTTGTGTGTGCCTGTAGGTCTGTGTGTTGTGTGTGTGTGTCTGTGTGTTTTGTGTGACTGTGTGTTGTGTGTCTGTGTTGTGTGTGTGTCTGTGTGTTGTGTGTGTGTCTGTGTGTTCTGTAGATCTGTGTGTGTCTGTGTGTTGTGTGTGTGTGTCTTTGTGTTGTGTATGTTTTGTGTGTCTGTGTGTTGTGTGTGTGTCTGTGGGTTGCGTGTGTGTGTGTGTATTGTGGTGTGTGTGCGTGTGTGTGGGCTGCATAGCTCAGAAACGAAAAGTCCGCTATAAACCAAACTTTGTATTTAGGTTTCGTACTTTCCAAGGATGCGTCACGAAGATTTTCAAGAAACTCCCCCCCACCCCCAACTACCCTTTACATGGAACCTTTAATCGAAATATTTGATATTCTCAAAATGGCTCTAACGATTTTGCTTAAAATATCGCGTATTAAAGATATTTACCTGACAAAATGTGTATCTTGAATTTTCTGGGAATCGCCTCTGAAAACTACTTTATCCTGGATGAATATTACGGTTTTTTTGCATAACTGTTAAACCGCAAGTATATGGACAGAAACTTACCACACAAAAACGTAGAGCACGTTAAAACACATAATTTAAGTCATATATTTTTTTTTTTCGTGGAGTTGATTGTTTTTTACATATTCTTTGTTATTGATTTCAGCTTTGAAAAACCTATACTTTTCTCACACAGCAATTTGTCAACTCCTGTCCATACAAACAAAGGAACTTCAGTCACATAGCAACCAACGTTTGACTATCACTTTAACCTGTGGTACTCCCTTAATTCGCTTCTACTTGCAAGGATGCAAGTAATAAGACTATTTCTGTTAATGTTAATGTTTATTCAACTAGTATGAAGTAAATAGAAGCACAAACTTTCTAACAATAATTCTTTACAGAGATGTAGAGAAAGTCATGTGAATGGAACGCATCAGATTTTTTATTTTATTTTCCTGTTTCAGTTGTTGAACACCTGTCATTTTGCAGAGGTTCATCGTTGTGTGGGGTAAATCACAAGCAAAACGTTCACTTGGTGGCACAATATAGGCCTTCTTTGGGCTGTGGACCAGTTGTTGTGGAATATCCGAGACCATAGGACAGCTAACTACTTTGTCAGGAAACGTCACACGTGCTCCTCCACTACTGCGCAGTTGCAATTAGTGCTAGGAAAATAAGCCAATTGATTTTAGCTATCATATGGACAGGGAGCAGATGCCACAGCTGCAAATACTTGGCAGTGTGCTTGTCAAGTAATGCCGGATGGGAGGATCAGACAAATTCTACATCTAGGAAAACGTGGAAGACATTGCGCTTCGTAATGAGAACTCTGAAGAAGGGGAGCGCAAAGTGCAGGGAAGTTGCCTACAAGTCCTTTGTGCGGCCAGTTATGGTATATGCAGCAGCATGGTAAGACCTCAGTGCGGCCAGTTATGGAATATGCAGCAGCATGGTAAGACCTCAGTGCGGCCAGTTATGGAATATGCAGCAGCATGGTAAGACCTCAGTGCGGCCAGTTATGGTATAGGCAGCAGCATGGTAAGACCTCAGTGCGGCCAGTTATGGTATATGCAGCAGCATGGTAAGACCTCAGTGCGGCCAGTTATGGTATATGCAGCAGCATGGTAAGACCTCAGTGCGGCCAGTTATGGAATATGGAGCAGCATGGTAAGACCTCAGTGCGGCCAGTTATGGTATATGCAGCAGCATGGTAAGACCTCAGTGCGGCCAGTTATGGTATAGGCAGCAGCATGGTAAGACCTCAGTGCGGCCAGTTATGGTATAGGCAGCAGCATGGTAAGACCTCAGTGCGGCCAGTTATGGTATAGGCAGCAGCATGGTAAGACCTCAGTGCGGCCAGTTATGGAATATGCAGCAGCATGGTAAGACCTCAGTGCGGCCAGTTATGGTATATGCAGCAGCATGGTATGACCTCAGTGCGGCCAGTTATGGAATATGCAGCAGCATGGTAAGACTTCAGTGCGGCCAGTTATGGTATATGCAGCAGCATGGTAAGACCTCAGTGCGGCCAGTTATGGAATATGCAGCAGCATGGTAAGACCTCAGTGCGGCCAGTTATGGTATAGGCAGCAGCATGGTAAGACCTCAGTGCGGCCAGTTATGGAATATGCAGCAGCATGGTAAGACCTCAGTGCGGCCAGTTATGGAATATGCAGCAGCATGGTAAGACCTCAGTGCGGCCAGTTATGGTATAGGCAGCAGCATGGTAAGACCTCAGTGCGGCCAGTTATGGAATATGCAGCAGCATGGTAAGACCTCAGTGCGGCCAGTTATGGTATATGCAGCAGCATGGTAAGACCTCAGTGCGGCCAGTTATGGTATATGCAGCAGCATGGTAAGACCTCAGTGCGGCCAGTTATGATATCAGACAAATGATGCTGGGACCATACAAAGTCAATCAAACTGGATCGCTGGAAAAGATATAGAAAGGGCGGTTGAATTCATAAAGAGACGTAAAGATATAGAAAGGGCGGTTGAATTCATAAAGAGACGTAAAGATATAGAAAGGGCGGTTGAATTCATAAAGAGACGTAAAGATATAGAAAGGGCCGTTGAATTCATAAAGAGACGTAAAGATATAGAAAGGGCCGTTGAATTCATAAAGAGACGTAAAGATCTTGGACTTACGAAAGGCGAAGAGAATAAATGGGAGCCGCTAAAAGTTAGGGGTAAAACACATAGGTTACTCACACTTTTTAAAGCTTATACTGGGTTGACGTTAGAAAGAGGTTAGAAAACCCAGCATACTACGGACGAAAGATCATTTGCATAAAATTAAGGGTAGAAAGTACAGAACCGATGTAGGAAACTTTTCTTTTCTTAATAGGACCATTAAAGAATGGCATGAATTGTCAATAGCAGCCTTTCAGGGCTGCCCTCGGACCTTAAAGAAGTTTAGCGATAATTTAAAGTTTTCAATGTTAGTTAATTAGAGTAAACATTTTAAATTAAGGATTTCAAAAACTATATTAGTGTATATTATTATTAATGTACATATTGGTAATGAATAGTATTAATGTTGAGGCTTCATAATAACTGTTTATAAACTAGTAGGTAATTGACGTAAGTATTGCTATACTCAATAATATGTATTCGGCATTTAAAAAATGTATATAATTTGTTAGTTGTATTATTATTCTTAATTTAACTGTAAAATTATTACTTTAAGTGAATATCGTATATTTAACACTGCCATCGGGCAGCACTCAATTGCACAGAATACATGCATTCATGAATACATACATACATACATACATACATACATACATACATACATACATACATACATACATACATACATACATACATACATACATACATACATACATACATACATACATACATACATACATACATACATACATACATACATACATACATACATACATACATACATACATACATACATACATACATACATACATACATACATACATACATACATACATACATACATACATACATACATACATACATACATACATACATACATACATACATACATACATACATACATACATACATACATACATACATACATACATACATACATACATACATACATACATACATACATACATACATACATACATACATACATACATACATACATACATACATACATACATACATACATACATACATACATACATACATACATACATACATACATACATACATACATACATACATACATACATACATACATACATACATACATACATACATACATACATACATACATACATACATACATACATACATACATACATACATACATACATACATACATACATACATACATACATACATACATACATACATACATACATACATACATACATACATACATACATACATACATACATACATACATACATACATACATACATACATACATACATACATACATACATACATACATACATACATACATACATACATACATACATACATACATACATACATACATACATACATACATACATACATACATACATACATACATACATACATACATACATACATACATACATACATACATACATACATACATACATACATACATACATACATACATACATACATACATACATACATACATACATACATACATACATACATACATACATACATACATACATACATACATACATACATACATACATACATACATACATACATACATACATACATACATACATACATACATACATACATACATACATACATACATACATACATACATACATACATACATACATACATACATACATACATACATACATACATACATACATACATACATACATACATACATACATACATACATACATACATACATACATACATACATACATACATACATACATACATACATACATACATACATACATACATACATACATACATACATACATACATTCTTTCATGAAGAGGGCACATTTCCCTGAGATATTTACCTCAAGTCGCTACGGCTTTCGTATCAACAATACAAGACGAAGTCGATAAGTTTCGCAACAATAGATAACAATTGGCGGGCGACAATGAGATGCCTAGTTTTCGGGGTCAATTTTTCGTGACCATGTACTGCAGATGAATATCCTTTTAAAAAGGTTGTGTGCAACAGTTTGTTAGAAATATATGCCACAGCAAAGACTGAAAATGATAGTTCTAGTTATGATAGTATAATTTGGAATATTTACCCCAAGGTGGTCTTTGGTTTAGCCAAAAGTATCTGTAGCTGAAGCTATGAAGAAGCCTTGCAGCTGACAAGAGCAGTTTCATGTGCTGCAGGAGAATTGTCGAGTGAAAAGTAATATTTCCAATAACTGTTCCAAAATTATACATAACTTTTTCTGCATGTTTGGACTTTGGGATAAAGTTCTGTCAGTAAATATTGATGGTTGAATCTGAACTTTCACAACCTGTAAAATATAATTAGGTACACAAGAAAACTGTGCGTTGTTTTGTTGTTTACACTCGTACTTGCTTCTATTCTTTGCAATTATTAGTAATATTTCTTTTTACTTTGCTCTAATAAGGAAAACTGTATTGGTCATAAATATAAATTCTGAAAAACAAAGAAGTAGTGTTTATTTTGTTTTGTTTTGTTTTTGTTTTCTTTTCTTTTGTTTTTATTTTGTTTTTGTTTTGTTTTGCATAGGAATAGATCATTTTATTTGTGGTTCAAATCCCGGCAATGGCATTGAATTTTTCAGTCTGACTGGCATGTTGCCATGGTAGCTCAGTGGAAGAGCTAGTGACCGGGAGATCCGTGTTTCAAATCCCGGCTATGGTATTAAATTTTTCAGTCGTGGAAGAGCTAGTGACCGGGAGATCCGTGTTTCAAATCCCGGCTATGGCATTGAATTTTTCAGTCCGACTGGCATGTTGCCATGGTAGCTCAGTGGAAGAGCTAGTGACCGGGAGATCTGTGTTTCAAATCCGGCTATGGTATTAACTTTTTCAGTCTGTCTCTACCTATCCAACTCCTGTCCTACACACGGCTTGTGTGAAAAACAATTAATCCAAATTAAAAGTCGTCTCCACAGGATGCATATTTATAGTGTAATATTCAGTATATCAGGCGTTTATTGTAATGCTAAATAAATTCCGAACAGTCTCATACAAAATTAATTTCGGTGACACATCTACTTATATCTTGCTAATAGCGGTGCCAGTTTATTTGCCGGGTGGTGCAGTTCAGCTTCAAATCTCATTATAGATATTGCGCTGTGCAATTGTATAGCACCAAGTCAGGAGAATCACGCGACAGAATGTTAATCCTTTGTTAATGCAGGTATTCAAAAGGCCACTGATTCAATAGGATGAACACAAACAACTGATCTCTGCAACAGAGAGATTAAATTCATATGCAGTCCCATTACACATGTTACATTTCCTGTAGCTACATTCTCTGGTCCAAGAGCAGCCAGCACTTTTAATGTTGATTGGTGCAAACGGTCGTCTATTGACGTAATATAGCCTTTCATGGGCGGGCGTCTGTTGGATACCTTGCTGTATTGCCAACTTCAATCACCAAAGATTCATGCAAGTATTGTCATATGAATAATAATAATAGTTGATAGAAAAAGCAGAGAGATGACAAAATTAGAATTATAGTTGGAAAATTGTATTATCTCTTAAAAAGTCATATCATGGCCAAGCTAGAACACTGCCACTAACTTAACCGTAACGAGATTCACAAAATTGTATTATACCTCTCACATGCGATTAAAGCAGGTCGATGAATAAAAGTTATCTCACTTACTCTTGAGATATTATGGCCCATTGGCAGCCTACAGTACCCCAAATATATTACATTTACAAAATAACTGGTCATCGAGAAGTCGCTGATTCCCCTAGAGTCGGAAACCCTGGTGGCAGCATTGGCTGGCGCGAGCGTATGGTAAAAACGTTTCGCTGGTTAAGAAAACTGCTAGGTTCACTATATTCATGCATGAATGTAGAAAAATAATATGGAACTAACCTGTTTAAAGAAGATGTTGAAATTGTTTACCATTTTCTTGAAGACACAAATTCACTTGTTTTAAATTACTTTCCAACACTGTAATTAATATAAGAAGTGAAGCTTTCCTGGCGACCTATTAATACAAAATCTTCTCGGGCTTCTAACCATGTAAAAACTTGGCTTGATACCAACGTTTCGAAGAAGTGCATCTTTGGTATCAAGTCAAAATTTTACCTGGTTAGAAGCCCGAGAAAATTTTGAATTACTGTAATTAATGTCTCCTTTGTTACAGATGTTATGAAATATTTTATTGCCATTTGCAGATCATCGATTGTTTCTGGATTGTCCTAATAGAATTTTAGTGGCTCCCCAAAGAAACTAATCCACAGGTGTAAGATTAGGAGACTGCGCAGGCAACAGGCCTTTAGAAATTTTTCTTTCTCCAAAAAAATCCATTAACAGTCATATTGTTTATGTGATAATAAGCAGTGGCGTAATCTTGTTGAAAAAATGCACCGTTCACTTCTTCTTCATTTAGCTATGAAATAAATGGAAAAAGAATATCCGAGCAATAAACATTTGAATTAATGGAGTTATGGAAAAACATTGCCACAGTAATTCGAGGGCGAGAGATTGCACACTATACACCAATTTTCTCTGAATGTATAGGGGTTTCCTCACATATTTTCTGAATTTACTGATCCTAATAAGTGGAACCAAGCTTTATCAGTAAAATATGTCCTATCTAACATGTCCATGGTGCAGAATAAACCTCTGAAACCATTCACAATACTGAACTCTTTTCCCGTGATCTGTGGGTTTTAATTCTTGGACGACTAATATCTTATATGGATACAAACTTAGTTCTTTTTTTACTGCTTTCTATGCGGAACCGTAAGAAATATCACATTGTTGGGCCAATTTGTTTATTGATTTCTTGGACTTTTAAGCATTCTATCCGATATATCCGATAGTTGTTCTTCTGTTAGTACACTGGGTCTTCCACATCTAACAGCATCATGCATGGAACCCGACTCCCGAACTTTATTAATTACATCACGCACAGTATTTCAGTGCGGTAGTTTTGAGTTAGGGAACCTGACACGAAATTTTGTTTCACTTTCTCAGTATAATTTCCACGCTCATTAAAAACGTTTTCCACTAAAAACAAACGTTGCTAGAATACATTGATTTCGTTTCAGGCACACGTCAGAACTCACAGCATAGTAGACCATACTAACCAGTACAATAAACAACTCATGCGCTCGCAGCCGCTGATAACACCGATAATCATAACATCCCGTCGGAATCGAATGCAAAACACCTTGGAATGCCAACCTTTTATGAAGCGGTGGTCAGCTGCAAGGTGCGGAGGAAGCTCTTTATGACCTGTTACTACTTGAGCACAAGTCATTTGAGTTTTGATAGTCGTTAATTACAGTAGCCTCTTGAGGGTCGAAGTTTGAATCAAATCCCATATCTTACATTGAAAATAATATATCGTGCAATAATAGAGACCACTTTGTGGGATAACTGGGAATGTAATTCACGTGAGAGATTTTAAAAGCATGTTTGGCACTTCCATCCTGAGTCTCAACCATAAAACATCAGCAAGGAATGCCGAAAGTATGGACTGAGTTTTTCAAATAACATTAAAAAGCTCAATTGTGATCAGGCAAATACAGATTTCCTTGAGGTGTTTGTGTTTGTTTCTCAGTCGTGACATCAATAACATTCAAGTCTAGGAAATGCCGAGTGACTTGTACATGCACCTTCACCTGTGCACCAATCAATCAATCGTTACCAACTCGCTAGTACAGTATATCTCGACGTTACAGTAGTCGTTACCAACTCGCTAGAACAGTATATCTCTACGTTACCAACTCGCTAGAACAGTATATCTCGACGTTACAGTAGTCGTTACCAACTCGCTAGAACAGTATATCTCTACGTTACCAACTCGCTAGTACAGTATATCTCGACGTTACAGTAGTCGTTACCACCTCGCTAGAACAGTATATCTCTACGTTAC
Organism: Hymenopus coronatus; assembly: GCA_030762935.1. Lineage (NCBI taxonomy): Eukaryota > Metazoa > Arthropoda > Insecta > Mantodea > Hymenopodidae > Hymenopus > Hymenopus coronatus. The sequence goes on along the minus strand of CM060885.1, from coordinate 7,307,815 downwards.
CAACTCGCTAGAACAGTATATCTCGACGTTACCAACTCGCTAGAACAGTATATCTCGACGTTACCAACTCGCTGGAACAGTATATCTTGATGTTACCAACTCTTTGGAACAGTATATCTCGACGGTACCAACTGGCTGGAACCGTATATCTTGACGGTACCAACTCGCTAGAACAGTATATCTCGACGTTACCAACTCACTAGAACAGTATATCTTGACGTTACCAACTCGCTGGAACCGTATATCTCGACGGTACCAACTCGCTAGAACAGTATATCTCGACGTTACCAACTCGCTGGAACAGTATATCTCGACGTTACCAACTAGCTAGAACAGTATATCTCGACGTTACCAACTCGCTAGAACAGTACATCTCGTCGTTACCAACTCGCTGGAGCAGTATATTTCGACGTTACCAACTCGATAGAACAGTATATCTCGACGTTAACAACTCGCTAGAACAGTATATCTTCACGGCACCAATTCGATAGAACAATATATCTCGACGTTACCAACTCGCTAGAACAGTATATCTCGACGTTACCAACTCGCTAGAACAGTATATCTCGACGCTACCAACTAGATAGAACAGTATATCTCGACGGTACCAACTCGATAGAACAATATATCTCGACGTTATCAACTCGATAGAGCAGTATATCTCGACGTTACCAACTCGCTAGAACAGTATATCTCGTCGTTACCAACTCGCTAGAACAGTATATCTCGACGTTACCAACTCGCTAGAACAGTATATCTCGTCGGTACCAACTCGATAGAACCGTATATCTCGACGGTACCAACTCGCTAGAACAGTATACCTCGACGTTACCAACTCGCTTGAACAGTATATCTCGACGGTACCAACTCGCTGGAACCGTATATCTTGACGGTACCAACTCGCTGGGACCGTATATCTTGACGGTAAATACTCGCTAGAACAGTATATCTTGACGTTACTAACTCGCTAGAACGGTATATCTCGACGTTACCAACTCGCTAGAACAGTATATCTCGTCGTTACCAACTCGATAGAACAGTATATCTCGACGTTACCAACTCGCTAGAACAGTATATCTCGACGGTATTAACTCGATAGAACAGTATATCTCGACGGTAACAACTCGCTAGAACAGTATATCTCGACGGTATTAACTCGATAGAACAGTATATCTCGACGGTACCAACTCGCTAGAACAGTATATCTCGTCGTTACCAACTGGCTAGAACAGTATATCTCGACGGTACCAACTCGATAGAACAGTATATCTCTACGTTACCAACTCGCCAGAACAGTATATCTCGACGTTACCAACTCGCTAGAACAGTATATTTCGACGGTACCAACTCCCTGGAACCGTATATCTTGACGGTAACAACTCGCTAGAACAGTATATCTTGACGTTACCAACTCGCTAGAACAGTATATCTCGACGGTACCAACTCGCTAGAAGAGTATATCCTAACGCACCAAAAAAAAAAAAAAAAAAAGAAAAAAAAAAGAAAGCTCGCTCACATACTGATAGTGATCGATCGCTCAGTTATACAGCAGGTGATATCTAAACAACCTTTTAGAACTTTCTGCAACGATTCTGAAGGCGAAGGGGAGCAGAGAAATCTGCATACGAATTTTTATCCTGCAACAGCGTGGAGGGCAAGAACGCTGTTTATCTCTTTCAAATGGAGGATCAAACCGACATTTTACCCACGCATACACCCGTTTTTATGGTATCGAACTAAGGCAGCCAGGAAATTGTAAAATAGTTGGGAAATGCTTTGCTTAAAGTTTGACACTCAAATTCTAGGGGACTAATTAGGAGGTTTGGAACGAGTCTACTGTGCTTTATGCAGTAATATCTCAATTATTCAGATACTACATTGGTTTATATATGTTGGTATCTGTGTTCTGAATTTAATTATTTATGAATTTACAGTTTCCTTCTCGTTAGTACTGTTAGGTAATTAATAGGGAAAAATGTATATTTGACAATGTTTCCTTTATTATAATCTAGGAAGATTATAACTTTAAGAGTTTATTTAGACCATGTTTTTCTCTCTGACTGTTCTACCGCACATTGTTTTATTTTAAGGAGATTTTTCTTTTATTTTATGATTATTTGTTGGCCTAAGTTGCCAGTTTCTCAGAAATAAAGCATAGTGTCTTACATACACCAATGTAATAATGTAATAACTCCAAGGCACGACAGCTCACAAGGAACCTTGTCCTACCGCCCGGCCGCTGCGTCCCCCATCTCGGTCCATGACACGCGTCAGTATTGGAGGGTGAGACGTGGTCAGCGCCTTAACCCCTCCCGGCCTGTTAATGCGGTCCTCATGATCTGGAGCCGCTACTTATCCATCAAGTAGCTCCTCAATTGGCCCCTCAGGGATTTCACGAGGCTGAGTGCACCCCGAACAGGGTCCCCCCACGCCGGTACCGGGAATCGAACTCAGGCAAGCACCTGCACTAAGGAGACGACCACACACCTAACGATATCTGTGTCACTGCTGACTACCGTTCACTGTTTGGCACTGTTCTCTCATATTTGCTTAGTGAGCACGCGTCTAATCACACAGCAATGTGAATTTTTATGAGCGGACAGTAAGGAAGGCCACGGCGATTGTTTGCACAGGTGATCTGGCTCGTGGAAACAAAACACTGGCTCGCGGCACGAAGCCTAGAGCTTATGATAGCTGCAGGATACCGTGTCTAGCGGCTCCTGGCGCAGCAGATCGTGGGCATCGGTGTGTGTGTGTGTGTGTGTGTACGTGTAAGTAAAAGGAAAACGGTCAAATAAATGAGCGGACAGTAAGGAAGGCCACGGCGACTGTTTGCACAGGTGATCTGGCTCGTGGAAACAAAACACTGGCTCGCGGCACGAAGCCTAGAGCTTACACACTATCAAAATATGATTGCTGCAGGATACCGTGTCTAGCGGCTCCTGGCGCAGCAGATCGTGGGCATCGGTGTGTGTGTACGTGTAAGTAAAAGGAAAACGGTCAAATAAATAGGTCTCTAATGGAAAAATACTCAAAGGAAAAAAAAAAAGAAAGGAATTCAGCGTCGGAGGTCTGACAAGATTCCGGAACTGTATTTAAAAAAAATGATTTGTTTAATTCACTTGACTTTCTCCAACTCTCTACAACAAATTATTGTTAGAAAGCATATTCTCCTATTGAATTCATTCTAATCCAGAAAAAAATTAGCAGAATTGGTCTTATTACTTGTTTCCTTGTAAGTAGAAGCGAAATAACCGAGAACCATAGGTTAAAGTGATAGTTTGCAGTTTGCAAAGACCGAATCTGTAGTTACTGTGCAACGTGCGATCCGTAGTAAGTTCGGTTGTGATCCTCCTAGTGATAAAAACATTCGTAGATGGTATAATCAGTTTGAAGATACCGGCTGCCTTTGTAAAGGGAAGAGCACGGGACGACCCCAAAGAAATCAGTCCGGAAGGCTAGTCGTGAATTACAAGTTCCTGTGTCGACTGTTTGGAAAGTTGTAAGAAAACACTTACAGCTACGTCCTTACCGTTTAGAGTTATTACAGGCTCTAAAGCCGACAGACCACGGATTACGTGCCAAATTCGCAAACGACATGTTGTTTCATGACGATTTTGTGGAAGGTGTTGTCTTCAGTGATGAATCGACCTTTCACCTTAGTGGACATGTTAACACTCATAATGTGCGCATCTGGGGCTCAGAAAATCCTCACGAGATGGTACAAATGCAACGAGATTCCCCTAAAGTGAATGTTTTTTGTGCCGTATCCCGGCGAAAAGTTTATGGGCCTTTCGTTTTTGGTGAACCTACTGTAACTGGCACTTCTTACCTTGATACACCAGAGCAATGGCTCTTCCCTCAGTTGGAAGAAAATGAGCCAGAAAACTGCATTTTTCAGCAGGATGGTGCGTCACCTCACTAGCATAACGAAGTGCGCGATTGGTTGAACGTCACTGTACCCAAGCGCTGGATAGGCCGCAAGGGCCCCAATGACAGGGCTTGCTATACATGGCCTCAACGTTCTCCTGACCTAACGCCATACGATTTTTACCTTCGGGGCTTCATCAAGGATCATGTGTACGTGCCTCCGCTACCAGCTGGCCTCCCTGAATTAAGAAACCGGATTGAAGCAGCAGTTGCTACAATTACTGAATACACACTTATCAACGTTTGGGAAGAACTCGGCTATAGACTTGATGTGTGCCGTGTGACAAAGGGTAGTCACATTGAACATTTATAAGCTTCTTGGTAAAACTGTTTGAGTTGCTTTTTCATTTGACATATCATTCATAACTGTAAGTTGAATGTAATAAATATTATAAAGAGTTAAAACCCCGATATTCATTTATATACACCCTGTATAAAAACTATTTAAGCAATATGATAAAAATTATAATCAAGGAAAACAATTGAAAATGTTATTTAAAATATACTATCTAAATCCTTACTTCTTTAATTAAGTGTTCTTTTTTTAATTTTGTTATCTATATTATGCAATTTAAACTGAACCACTATTAATTCTCCAAATTATTTTCATAGTTTACATTATAACTGTTAATTACAGGACAAAATTTTCTTTTATTTTAAATATCCTCCTTTTCTTTTTCCTCTTTTCATTTTTAGTTTAAGTGTTTTTGCTTGGAACATTATCCAGGGAATCTCTACATCAATAATTCAAACAAGTGTTTTGATATTAATTAAACAAAGCAGTAAAAGTTTTCCGTTTTAAAAGTAAAGTGTTAAAGCGTTTTATGTCAAGTTTGATAAAACAAAATATTACTTCGCAGATATTTAAAAAACAAAATTATAATATGAATATCAGCAACACAGGTAGTTTGACATGCACTTTCTCATGGTCATTTGGCAGCCTGGTTCCTCCTCCAAGCAAGCACATCCATCCTCAACTGCTTCTTCTTGCTTATCGTTGTTTGTTGCGTCATCTCTCTCCAGTACATCAACGTAACATTTCAGACTTTCATGCTTCCTCCAGATAACTCCAAAGCGTTGTTCAGAAGAGGGATTAAGACTTCCTATTTTGCGGACTTTATGGTGTGTATCAGACTGAGAGCATTTGTGTCAGTATCTGATCAACTGAAACACCCAAGTTCAGCAAGCAAACAGAGCTTCTTGAGATATTTCCAGTCTGTATAGGGGTTCCATACCCATTGGCTTCTTCAGAACATCGCAGAGGCTCTTGAAGTTTAAAACATTTACCTAACTTGTAAACGTTTCCCATTTTCTCATAAAGTTCCTCACATTGCTCAGGAGTTAATATTTCCGAAGACTTTTGTCCAACGTGCCAAAAAGGCAAGTAGGAGTGCCCACGCACTGGGAATGTAATACGTGTTTCTGTAATTATGTGTCTGGATATTTTAGAAGCCACCAATACAAAGAATTAACTACGTGGGCGTTTACGTTCTGCCCACAAAATATCTTGTAGCTAAGGTGTATTCAGCGTAGCTGTGCTTACTTAGAACATCTATCAAAACTGAAACTACTTCATTTGATCCACGACCAGCCTGGTTTTCACTCCAGCAATAGAAATTTGGAAACTTGTTTGGTTTGTCCGTAATGCAGAGAGCATAATATGACAGTAGTCATGCATAATATGCCTCGCCAATAGCAACTTTTGGCAAGGGTTTAACTTGCTGTAGATCGAAGTATAAATATAAGCAGTTAGGAAGGTTCTCTGTCACAATTTTAAAAGACTGTTTTGCTCACATTCTATGTGCAGCAAGCTCTGCTTCAATTTTGCCAGAATCTGTATTGGGTTTCATTTCGTGTTTCATTCTACAGCAATAGCTGCAGACATCTACTGCAACATCACCAAATCCCAAATTAAAATGATTAGAGAAGATGTTATTGAAGAACCACTTTTTTACCTTTAATGAATCAGAATCACTGTCATTGTACATTTTAAAGAGCTTTGTGATATTTATTTCTGAAGAAAGTTAGTCTTTTATTTTTTGTCAATTGTAGTGACTTTCCCTAGCCCTGAAATTTGAAATGAACTTAATCACATTTTGTTTCTTTGAAATGTTTTGTTTCCTGGTCCCCTCCACTTCTTTAAAAAATGACATTACCTGCAATTACTGAGCAGCAATACTATTCAGTCTGGTTCCTCCTCAGCCAAATAGAACTCTACAAAACTTGGAACATACAGGAAATTATTCATTGTTTACTCTCACCTGAAACTTTGTAACTACAGTATTCAGTTTTCCGCTTTCTTTCCGAGGACGGCGCCGTTTTCGGCTAGACACTGACATCAGTGATGAGAGAATCCTGTCCTGCTGCTGTTTGTTTGGGCGTAGACCTTTCTATTCCTGATAAGATGGTAGGTTCCCAGTGTGCTCAAGGTGGTTCAAACCTTAACATTTCAGGATCTTTATCACGGTATCTACAAAAATTGTAATGCAATCGTATAAGTGGGACTCGATCCATAAGCAAAGCAACAATATTCCGCTAGTAATAAATAAAAGAATTTACTAAGACATCTCAACCTAAAAATAGTGTTTTAAAGTAGTTACCTTTCCATCTGCTTCATTTTTCTTTTTACTATGCTCTTCTGCCGCTTTCTAGATGCAGAAGAGAGGTCTCCATACGTACAACTTCCACGTTATTCATTAAATGAACTGCAGACCTGCACAAAAACACAATGCTGAGAAACAACCGTGCCGCACACGACAATATGTTGGCCGCAACAATCACTGTTGTTCATGAAAACATTGTATTGACGGTTTGGAATGTTTTTCTCTTAGCTGTACCATTATTATTAATCTTAGCACAACATACGATTAGCGGTCGTAACGAGCTGGACATAATTTGATTTTGGACTTATCGCGTTTGAAGCAAACCCAAAGTCATTTTTAGACTGGATTTAAAGGGTTCAAGAGCGTGTTTTGAATCAAACCAACACCGTAGCACAGCTTCTTGAGTACGTATCCTGTTCAAACTGATTTACGCGCGAAAGTGGACTTATCGCGTTTGGAAACGTCACTCCTCAAGATTAACGACGGAGAGAAACTGAATTAGATCACTGTGACTCAAGAATAACAACTGTAATCACGTAAAGTTACGGTGGCAGTTATGTATGTGCCCAAGATTCTTCCTCCTTCTCCTTGTACTCATAAATCATAACTTTCCATCAGCAATTTTACTTTCTCTACACGTACTATGTACATAGTGTATAGAGAAGGTAATTGTAGTATATTCAATAACTCAACTCTGAAATTTCATCGGAAATACAAGTTTTGGGACTCCCTGAATCCAAAAAAAGTATTTTCAGAAAAAGGTCAGTGTGTGTGTCCGTGTGTCAGAATGTCTGTGAACACGATAACTCAAAAACGAAAAGTGGGTAAAATACCAAACTTGGTGTTTAAGTTTAATATCTTCCAGGGATACGAAACGTAGGTTTTGAGAATCACCCCCAACTACCGTATATATGGAACTTTTTCGAAAATTTTGGTTTGCTCAAAAATGGCTCTAACGATTTTGATTAAAATGTCATATATTAAAGGTATTTACCTAACAAATAAAATGTATATTTGAATTATCTGAGAATAGCCTCTGAAAACTACTTTATTATAGATGAATTTTACGGAATTTAGCATAACTGCTAAACTGTAAGAGTAGGACCAAAACTTACCGCACAAAAATGTAGAGCACGTTAAAACACATAGTTTAGGTAATATAACTTTTTTCGTGGAGTTAATAGTTTTTTTTAAATATTCCTTGTTCTTGGTTTCAGCTTCGAAAAACGTATACTTTTCTCATACAGTAATGTGTCAACTCCTGTCCATACAAACAAAGGAACTTCAGTCACATAGCAACCAGCTTTTGACTTTTAACCTATGCTACCCCCTTATTTTGCTTCTACTTACAAGGAAGCAAGTAATAAGACTATGTCTGCCATTTTTTTTCTCGATTAGCATGAAGTAAATAGAATCATAAGCTTTATAACAATAATTAGTTGCAGAGATGTAGCGAAAGTCATGTGAATTGAACACATCAGATTTTTATTTCCCACCATGCCCAAAGTTCAAGCTAATGTATAGCTGTATAGTTTCTGTGGATTTATAATTTACGAGATATTTCTTAGGTTTACAAATTATAAACAAACTCGTTCAGAATCAAGCTCTGCAGTCTGCTTACCGAAATTTAAAGATTTTATTTTAGATCCAAACTTCTTAAACATATTACTTTTAATGATATAGTTTTAGCCTCCTGAGGAATGAAAAACCAAGCACCATTTTTCATGTAAAGCATAATTTAGTTACCGGATTCCCTTGAAAACCTTCGTGTCAACTCCCTGGAAGAGACTGTAGTTACATTTGACCATTTGCGATTTCTGAGATGCACCCGTTGAGTTCTGCAACCCTTTTAACGCATAAAGGTAAATCTAAAAATATCAATCTTGGAGCAGTTAAAACATCTGTTGTAGAGAAGCACAACCAGTTAATGAGTAGATCGACGGATGTACAGACAGATGGAATGGGTGGACGGGTGAATTGCTGGATGGGTAGTCAGATGAATGGGTGGGACGGGTAGGACGCGTGGATGGACGGAAGGGTGGGACGGACGGACGAGACGGATGGACAGATGGAGGAATGGATTTATGGATGATTGGATGGGACGAGTGGACAGGGAGATAGTATGACGGTGGACGGATGGATTTTCGGGTCAGGAGGGCAAACAGAGGGTAGGATGGCTATGGCAGGTAGACGAATGGATGGATCGACGGCTGCATGGATGGATGGATGGACACTGAATGGACGGAGCAGGAGACAGATGGGACTGATGACGAACGGACTATAGGGGGTGAATGGGTGGATGCGTAGAACGGGTAGGAAGAGTGGCCGATCGATTGGTTAATGATAAACGGATAGATGGGTGGGTGGCGGGATAGGTGGATGGAAGGGATGGACAAATGGACGGGATAGGTGGATTGACGGACGAACGGGATGGACGGATGGGTAGATTCAGGGATGCACGGACGGGATTTGATTGGTTTGGATGAATGGGTGAATGAACGAGCGGGTGGGACGGAAAGGACGGACGGAAGTTGATTGGTTTGAATGAATGGGTGAATGGACGAGCGGGTGGGACAGATAGGACTGACGGGAGTTGATTGGTTTGAATGAATGGGTGAATGGACGAGCGGGTGGGTCAGAAAGGACTGACGGGAGTTGATTGGTTTGGATGAATGGGTGAATTGATCAGCGGGTGGGACAGATGGGACTGACGGGAGTTGATTTGTTTGGATGAATGGGTGAATGGACGAGCGGGTGGGTCAGAAAGGACTGACGGGAGTTGATTGGTTTGGATGAATGGGTGAATGGACGAGCGGGTGGGTCAGATAGGACTGACGGGAGTTGATTGGTTTGGATGAATGGGTGAATGGACGAGCGGGTGGGTCAGATAGAACTGACGGGAGTTGATTGGTTTGGATGAGTGGGTGAATGGATCAGCGGGTGGGTCAGAAAGGACGGACGGGAGTTGATTGGTTTGGATGAGTGGGTGAATGGATCAGCGGGTGGGACAGATAGGACTGACGGGAGTTGATTGGTTTGGATGAATGGGTGAATGGATCAGCGGGTGGGACAGATAGGACTGACGGGAGTTGATTGGTTTGGATGAATGGGTGAATGGATCAGCATGTGGGACAGTTAGGATTGACGGGAGTTGATTGGTTTGGATGAATGGGTGAATGGACGAGCGGGTGGGTCAGAAAGGACGAACGGGAGTTGATTGGTTTGGATGAATGGGTGAATGGACGAGCGGGTGGGTCAGAAAGGACGGACGGGAGTTGATTGGTTTGGATGAATGGGTGAATGGACGAGCGGGTGGGACGGAAAGGACGGACGGAAGTTGATTGGTATGAATGAATGGGTGAATGGACGAGCGGGTGGGACAGATAGGACTGACGGGAGTTGATTGGCTTGGATGAATGGGTGAATGGACGAGCGGGTGGGTCAGAAAGGACTGACGGGAGTTGATTGGTTTGGATGAATGAGTGAATGGACGAGCGGGTGTGACAGATAGGACTGACGGGAGTTGATTGGTTTGGATGAATGGGTGAATGGACGAGCGGGTGTGACAGATAGGACTGACGGGAGTTGATTGGTTTGGATGAATGGGTGAATGGACGAGCGGGTGTGACAGATAGGACTGACGGGAGTTGATTGGTTTGGATGAATGGGTGAATGGACGAGCGGGTGTGACAGATAGGACTGACGGGAGTTGATTGGTTTGGATGAATGGGTGAATGGACGAGCGGGTGGGTCAGATAGGACTGACGGGAGTTGATTGGTTTGGATGAATGGGTGAATGGACGAGCGGGTGTGACAGATAGGACTGACGGGAGTTGATTGGTTTGGATGAATGAGTGAATGGATCAGCATGTGGGACAGTTAGGACTGACGGGAGTTGATTGGTTTGGATGAATGGGTGAATGGACGAGCGGGTGTGACAGATAGGACTGACGGGAGTTGATTGGTTTGGATGAATGAGTGAATGGACGAGCGGGTGTGACAGATAGGACTGACGGGAGTTGATTGGTTTGGATGAATGAGTGAATGGACGAGCGGGTGTGACAGATAGGACTGACGGGAGTTGATTGGTTTGGATGAATGAGTGAATGGATCAGCATGTGGGACAGTTAGGACTGACGGGAGTTGATTGGTTTGGATGAATGGGTGAATGGATCAGCATGTGGGACAGTTAGGACTGACGGGAGTTGATTGGTTTGGATGAATGGGTGAATGGACGAGCGGGTGGGTCAGATAGGACTGACGGGAGTTGATTGGTTTGGATGAATGGGTGAATGGATCAGCATGTGGGACAGTTAGGACTGACGGGAGTTGATTGGTTTGGATGAATGAGTGAATGGACGAGCGGGTGGGTCAGATAGGACTGACGGGAGTTGATTGGTTTGGATGAATGGGTGAATGGATCAGCATGTGGGACAGTTAGGACTGACGGGAGTTGATTGGTTTGGATGAATGGGTGAATGGACGAGCGGGTGGGTCAGAAAGGACGGACGGGAGTTGATTGGTTTGGATGAATGGGTGAATGGACGAGCGGGTGGGACGGAAAGGACGGACGGAAGTTGATTGGTTTGAATGAATGGGTGAATGGACGAGCGGGTGGGACAGATAGGACTGACGGGAGTTGATTGGTTTGGATGAATGGGTGAATGGACGAGCGGGTGGGTCAGATAGAACTGACGGGAGTTGATTGGTTTGGATGCGTGGGTGAATGGATCAGCGGGTGGGTCAGATAGGACTGACGGGAGTTGATTGGTTTGGATGAGTGGGTGAATGGATCAGCGGGTGGGACAGATAGGACTGACGGGAGTTGATTGGTTTGGATGAATGGGTGAATGGATCAGCATGTGGGACAGTTAGGATTGACGGGAGTTGATTGGTTTGGATGAATGGGTGAATGGACGAGCGGGTGGGTCAGAAAGGACGGACGGGAGTCGATTTGTTTGGATGAATGGGTGAATGGACGAGCGGGTGGGACGGAAAGGACGGACGGAAGTTGATTGGTTTGAATGAATGGGTGAATGGACGAGCGGGTGGGACAGATAGGACTGACGGGAGTTGATTGGCTTGGATGAATGGGTGAATGGACGAGCGGGTGGGTCAGAAAGGACGGACGGGAGTTGATTGGTTTGGATGCGTGGGTGAATGGACGAGCGGGTGGGACGGAAAGGACGGACGGGAGTTGATTGGTTTGGATGAATGGGTGAATGGACGAGCGGGTGTGACAGATAGGACTGACGGGAGTTGATTGGTTTGGATGAATGGGTGAATGGACGAGCGGGTGTGACAGATAGGACTGACGGGAGTTGATTGGTTTGGATGAATGGGTGAATGGATCAGCATGTGGGACAGTTAGGACTGACGGGAGTTGATTGGTTTGGATGAATGGGTGAATGGACGAGCGGGTGTGACAGATAGGACTGACGGGAGTTGATTGGTTTGGATGAATGGGTGAATGGATCAGCATGTGGGACAGTTAGGACTGACGGGAGTTGATTGGTTTGGATGAATGGGTGAATGGACGAGCGGGTGTGACAGAAAGGACTGACGGGAGTTGATTGGTTTGGATGCGTGGGTGAATGGATCAGCATGTGGGACAGTTAGGACTGACGGGAGTTGATTGGTTTGGATGAATGAGTGAATGGACGAGCGGGTGTGACAGATAGGACTGACGGGAGTTGATTGGTTTGGATGAATGGGTGAATGGATCAGCATGTGGGACAGTTAGGACTGACGGGAGTTGATTGGTTTGGATGAATGAGTGAATGGACGAGCGGGTGTGACAGAAAGGACTGACGGGAGTTGATTGGTTTGGATGAATGGGTGAATGGATCAGCATGTGGGACAGTTAGGACTGACGGGAGTTGATTGGTTTGGATGAATGAGTGAATGGACGAGCGGGTGTGACAGATAGGACTGACGGGAGTTGATTGGTTTGGATGAATGGGTGAATGGACGAGCGGGTGGGTCAGAAAGGACGGACGGGAGTTGATTGGTTTGGATGAATGGGTGAATGGACGAGCGGGTGGGTCAGATAGGACTGACGGGAGTTGATTGGTTTGGATGAATGAGTGAATGGACGAGCGGGTGGGTCAGATAGGACTGACGGGAGTTGATTGGTTTGGATGAATGGGTGAATGGACGAGCGGGTGGGTCAGATAGGACTGACGGGAGTTGATTGGTTTGGATGAATGGGTGAATGGACGAGCGGGTGTGACAGATAGGACTGACGGGAGTTGATTGGTTTGGATGAATGGGTGAATGGACGAGCGGGTGGGACAGAAAGGACGGACGGGAGTTGATTGGTTTGGATGAATGGGTGAATGGACGAGCGGGTGGGACAGAAAGGACGGACGGGAGTTGATTGGTTTGGATGAATGGGTGAATGGACGAGCGGGTGGGACAGAAAGGACTGACGGGAGTTGATTGGTTTGGATGAATGAGTGAATGGACGAGCGGGTGTGACAGATAGGACTGACGGGAGTTGATTGGTTTGGATGAATGGGTGAATGGACGAGCGGGTGGGTCAGATAGGACTGACATATAGGAGGGTGGGTTCAGTAGGACAGGTAAGATGAGTTGACCGGTGGACCGCATACATTGGATGGACGGAAAGGACAGGTGGATAGGTGGATGAATTAGTGAATGAATTAATTGACAGAAGGATGGGTAGATGGATGGAATGATGGACAGACGGATGGATGGATGTAATGGACGAATGAATTGGATGAGAGGTAGGACGGTTTGATTGGTGCATAGGTATGTACGGTTGGGCGGGTTGATGGATGTGAGAATGGACGGATTTACGGATGGACGGGTGGAATGGATGGGATTGGTAGAACGGATGAAACGGAAGGATAATTGTATTTGATATATATATAATAATAATATATAATTGTTATAATTTGTTTAGTGTAAAACATTACATTTGTACAAACACTTTTTGCTTGGATCGTTCACCTTGCATGTACATTTTATACAGAAGTTAATGGAGACGTAATGCAATGATAAAAGTAAAAGCGCCATAATGAGATAACAATAAACAAATTAGGTCTGCTTCATGTACTTCAACCAGGAAATTGCCAAATTTTGCTAGCTTTTCTGATGGCCAGTTGATCTCTAAATGCTTATCTTCTTATAACAGAATTTTTCTTCGATACTAATAATTGTACTCTGGGTGTCCTATTATACAAATTCCGCCAAAATATGTGCCAAGTCTTCATCTAAACCCATAGTCTCCAAACTACAGCCCGCGGGCCAAATCCGACCCGCAGAATCAACAGATCTAGGAAGTTCGTACCTATTTCCATGTGGAGAGTAAGAGCGGCCAGGTTTGGTAATCCCATGCTACGTTACTTGCATGAGCAAAGTTCAACGTAGAGTGCAACCCATTACTGCAAAACAGCTATCAATGCATAATACATAACCACGTCAGTAAGAAGGAAGCGTTCGAATAACAGCGTTGTTCTGCTCAAATGTGATCAAAATCAATTTGTTTTATATCCATAGTAAGTTTTCTAATAGTGTACTTATTCGCGTACTTATTTAGAAATCAATGACAGTTCTCGTGAACAAACTGTCAAACGTCTAGTAACAGAACAGCTTCACAGAGACATATTATTGATTGCAAATTAGTTCAAAAGTTGCCCATAACTATTACACCGTTACAGTCCAGAAGTATGTAGCTCAACTGGACCTGTGCGGCATGTAGAAGAACTCAACACGGATCTACCAATCCATGAGCATCCACCCTGAAGTAAAGCTGAAAATGAAAAGGTAACCGCAAAGAATGCAGGGTTCAGCAAAAATGTAAATGGCGTGTTATTTATGGACGCTCTTTAACTGCTGTGGTTCTCAGCGTCCCATTCTAAATTGGGCGTGAAAGACCACTGAATTTTGCTCCGAGGCCTCTCTATCAGGCTTGAGGTTCTTTTACGTGCCGTAAATTTACGACACAGGACCAACGGCTTTACTTGCCTTACGAGGGAAGGCATGCTAAGGATTTTTACACCCGAAAAATCCATCGTCCTCCACCGGGTTTGAACCCGCGACCTTGGGTATATGAAGTCCGCATGGTAACCATTACACCACGGAAGGCGACTGTAGGGTTCAGTGTGATACAAGCTGCACTTTTAGATCCCAACAAATGCTAATTACTCCGTGATAATGATACTGAACTGATAAAATATTTCAAACATTGCACCACGGAAGGCGACTGTAGGGTTCAGTGTGATACAAGCTGCACTTTTAGATCCCAACAAATGCTAATTACTTCGTGATAATGATACTGAACTGATAAAATATTTCAACCATTGCACCACGGAAGGCGACTGTAGGGTTCAGTGTGATACAAGCTGCACTTTTAGATCCCAACAAATGCTAATTACTTCGTGATAATGATACTGAACTGATAAAATGTTTCAAACATGTCCCGATCACATCAAGTGCAGTAGAACGAAGCTTTTCGCGTTTCAAATCGTGTTTTGTTTGAACGTAGAATGCATTTTTCATTTGAAAGCCTTCAGAAATACATTTTGCAGTAATACGGCTGCATATGATAACGATGTAGTTCAATTCCCGCTTTCATTTTTACCTGGGAAGAGTCTTAAGATATTTAAGACATTCATTTTATGCTTTCGATATTATTTTATATTCGATCATCAAATATTACAACCCTGTTATAAGTGCTAGGATGCTTTCATAATGTACACATGTAAAGAAGGAAATCACAGTCAGCCTTATACATAATCATTAATTATCTAAAAAGGTGTGCTTTTACGAACGTGTCATACGCTTACCTCTCCACCGTGCGTTCTTATCTATGACTTGTTTTGATTCTGCAAGACAGTCGGTCGCAACCTATATACTGACTTCCTAGCTCTGGTTATCAATCTGACGTGCGTGTACTAATGACCAGGTAATCAATCCGGTCCGCGACAATTGATGGGCGATTGTTGCTACTTTTGCTATGATAAGTTGTGAAACATTTGTGTTCCAAAACGCTGTGGTTTGTTTTTCCACCGTCGCTTTCCCCTCTTCTCCTTTGTTGGAGGAGACGGTGCCTTTGGTCTTGGCAGAGGGAGATTTTGCTGGGGAGGCACGAGGCTAAAAGTGAGAGAGGGATACCCCGTTTTTGGAAGCCTGTAATAGGAAAAGGAAGCGTGAGTATAAGTTTATATACATTGCCGTAGTTCTCTTTTCCTGTACGTTTATTTGGATTTTGCCATATATGTAAATATTTCCAAGATTTGAGTATCTTTGTTTGGGCTTTGGTTGCTGGCTTACTCCACGGTTAAATGGGCTAAAAATGGCTAGATTTTCTCCGGAACTGGGCACTAGCGATTAAAAATGTATTATGAATACTTGGCTCACATTTATTACATTTTAATGCTATGTATTTTATCTTTTATACTGTTTAAAAGAAGATTGTAACGCCATATTTTGTCAGAAAGCTACGTGTAACAAACTAGAAGCACGGAAAGCTTTTTTAAATGTGCAAGTGTTATTTTTATAGTAGATATCTTATATTTCCTTTTCTAGAACTTCAGCTGCACTGGTAAATTGTTTAACTAACCGCCATTATTACTGTTTGATGTGTCAATTTTATGTAACATAATTATTATATAAAATTTTGGTGCTTTCTGTATCTTTTCCCATTCAACGTATCCTTCAAGCTACTAGTTTGGGCACATCAATTGATAGGAAAATTGAGTTTTTTGGGTTTAATTTACATACTGTAGGTTAATGCGTACGGTGTAAATCATAATTGAGTAGTTTGTGGTTTGTTTGGCTGCAATACTAGTTACCATAATATCGAATAATTTTGGCAATTCCATTTACAATGTCTTTAAATCCGTTTTATGTTTCGCATCCCGTAGCCGAACCAGGCTGTGCACATTATGTTCGTTAAGTCCGTTCTTTTTGCTCACGTATAGCTCTAGTATTTTTACTAAATTTTTTCAGCGGTTTTACTGCTTTTGAGCAATTTAAATTTTTGCTACAATATTGGGTAAAGTCAATTTCGTTTTGGGGTTCTTCTCCAACCGCGTGCTTAGAGACCCCTTTCGGGGTTATTTACTCCTCCTTAATAGTTCGTCTGAGCATAGCAACCTTAGGATATCTTTTTTCATTTTGTACAATAATATAGTATTATTTGTGTATTTTAAGCAACGCTTATAGTTTCGTTTTCCTTATTTCATTTACAATAAGTATTTGGTTTAGGTTAATCTGATTAGAGTACAGATGTTTCTGTATTCATTCCTTAGTTGTTGACTTTGTTTTATTTGCTGTAGCCGCTTGCTTCCTGGCTGTGTGTTCAAAAGGAGAAATAACTTGTAGTAAGACTTGACGATTTTACTTGGGAATTTATGTTCACCAGCTCTAAATACAGACTTATTACTACTCGTGCTTCTTTATTTTAAATTTTAGTCCAAGTTTTCTGTTAGGTGTTTAAATTTAAATTTTACAGCCCAGTGTTGGAGTTAAATTCATTCTTGAATCATGCCTTTTCCTATATTTTTTTGCATATGGTTTGTACTTGTTAAACAGCTTTTTGTTGTTGTTTTTTAAGACTATTTTGGTTGGGAAGAGGTTGAATGCACATGTTTCACTTTTACTGTAATTGTAATAGCATTTAAAACTATTAAACCAGAAATACGGCCAAGTGCTGGTTACTCCTGTAATTCAACCTTTACTTCTGTCCCCCGCGTGCTGAAGGATAACTCCCCAGTGATTCTAATGAGGTGGAACGCTTCAGATGGATACAAACACAGAATAATAACTCGGTTTTATTTATTACTAGGTTAAGCTTAGTGATAAAAGTATAATACGCAGAAAATTTAACTTAAACATAATAACTGACAAATAATTTAAATAAATCCTACTAAGATTATAAGCCACTAAAAATTCCGAAATTTCACTTTCAGTAGTTATATTGGGGTAAAGAGTATCGTATACTTACACCGATGTTATGAATAAATATGTTCTAAATCACGCTATGAATTTCAGTCTTAAAATCTCTCGGAAACTGTAAAGCTAAATTAACGGCCATGAAACCGAGGTTATCCACTTGTAAAAAATACTAATGAGATTTATATACTTGTAATTTTGACGGACACTATAATTACATGCCACTGGTTGTGGAGCAATTACTTCTAGCAATTATTAAAATAGATTTAATATGGTCAACAGTTAACTGAGATCTGCAAACATTCTTTGTGCGCTTCAGTTTACAGAACTTTTTCTCACAGATGAAAGTAGTACCAAAAACAGAAAACAGTCCACGAGCAAATTTACCAAACTGTACCAGTGGAAGAATCCTATAAAATTTCCACAAAGATGAGTTTCATATATTTGTTCTAATTCACGTTTCAATGTGATGTTAAAAGTGTTTTCAAAAACTTAAATTTCATTCTCAATGTCATCAAAGTTTGAGAAACGGATATAAAAATTTATATTAAAAGCACTGAAACCTTCGATTGCAAAATCGTCAGGAAACTCAACCTCAGTGGCGTGCCTGAATATTTTAAATATTTTAAAATGTGTGAAACATTTGTTTATGTAATTCTAATTGAAACAATATTATTTTGTGCCGAAACGATTTGATATAACTGCATAAGTCAGGGAGAAACTGGTTTCCCCCTTGCAATCTCAGACTCAGGTCCTTCATATGTTTTTTCAAATTGACATAGAACTTGCTCTTTTGTAATTCGGTAAAAGGGTGGTGCTTTTCATTAAAAAAATTCGATCTCTGCTTGACGTTCAAAAAATCTCTGAAGGACTTTTCCAAAACTCTGCCAGAATGCATAGCCATTTTCTCCAATCTGTTCAATAAATTCGATCTCTGCTTGACGTTCAAAAATCTCTGAAGGACTTTTCCACAACTATGCCAGAATGCATAGCCATTTTCTCCAATCTGTTCAATAAGTTCGGGAACTGACGTTGATTCAGCCCAGTAGATTTATGAAATTAACACCTCATATGACTGCTTTTAGAACTGCAGAAATATTCCAATATTTTCCGCACAAGGACTGTTGTAAGTTTAATGGTTTTTAACCATTATTTTCTACAGCCTTTGACAGAAATGCAACCACTCCTTTATTTTTACCACACATGTTTTCTTCTCAATCAATTGTAATAGATTTTATTTTTTCCATCGAAAGTTCTTCTTATTAATGGCATTTTTTGACTGCCTTAAAACACCTCCCCCAGTAGTCGTGACGTGAATACTAGAAATATCAAGAAGGGCTTCACACATTTCATAGCTTTAATCTATTCCTTGAATAAAATGTGTTTGAGTAGTATCTTAACACATTCGTTGACTCATCAAAGGCAAAAGGAACCCACTCAAGATGTTCATTTGTTTATATTGCGATGTCTTTTACCCTCCAAGTTACGTGTTTGCTGACAGTTTTAAATAAAGTTACGTTTTTGGGGTACATTTCTTCGACTACTGCAACTACGCATTCTTTCATCATTTTACAAAGGTTTTCCACGTTTTAAAATTTCAAGAGGCACAGAAAAGCTGGCACGGGTTGCAGCCTATTGTTAAGTAACAAAAGAGAGCTGTGATTTCAAGTCGCGCTTCAAAGCTTCAAACTTTTCTGTCAATGGACTTCCTGTATATTTTCAGTAATTTTGAAAATGTTTCATTTTATGATGACGATTAATGTTATATTCTTTGAGAATATATTACTTCATTCAATTCTTTCATTGAAAATCCAACATACCGCCTTATTACTGAACTAAATCACGAAATAGTAATAGTTCCATTGATTTCTTAATGTCCTGCATTTAGTCTGTTTTTCTCGCTTCTTCACTATACTAGTAAATGTCACACAAAAACAAGTCAAACAAAAGTACTGTTATGTATGGGCGTTGGTCGGTTCGCAGATGTCCTTTAAACGGCGCTACTCACTACTTTATTTTACAACAGACAGTTTCGCTTCCTTCGCCTTCCCTAGGCAGACTGACTCCGGAGCCAGAAGCCAGAACGTGTCACCCGAGTTCTCTCTTGGGGGGGGGGGGGTAAATCGCCACGGTAAAGTGAGCGGGCCCGATGATGCTCAATTTGGCCATCCGCTTGTGGACTGTCAAGTGAAGCATTTCGTCTAGTGAGGAAGAGGATAGGAGAGAGTTAGCAGGTGAGGTTTGGTTTAGGTTTAGAAGGCTGCATTCCAGTTGATCTCATATGTCCTGTCTGGCGTTACCAGGGCTGATACGGCTACGGCAGGGTCATGGTCGGAGTCCAACTCGTTGACCGCCGAGAGGTCTAGATGGAATGGAATGTTATTGGTGATCATGATGTCCTCCGCGTGGTACTTAGGCTTCCTCGGTGAGTGCGCGAGGTTACCGCGATGAGGCGGTAAAGACAGTGGGCATGTTTCGCATTTAGGTCACGCCGATACCGTTTTATACTCCAAAAACTGTGATCTCAAAGTGATGGAATACATCAGAACTTTATCAAAATAACGAGGTTATTGACGAATGTTTAATTGTTACTGTGCTTTCGGAAGTACAACTAAAGCCATCTAGCGTTAGAGGGTTTTGCCACTATCCATTTCCGCTTTTGACCACCAGATGTCGACAAGTGACATGATCGTAAAAATACGCAACAGTAATTGAAGTCAGCAAGTCTAGCTCGATCAGGGCGCGTACTTAGCAACTGCTCTAGAAGTTAGAGATTTTAATGTTGCAACTCATTTTTAAGATAAGTTTCCTGCAACTGATGCCGCGATCAGCTACATAGATGACGATTTTTGTAAATCCGGAGGCTGCCCATGTCGTGATGGGCAAAGTTGGCAAAACCTAGAGGATCGGTAGGGGGAGAGTCCAGACCCGAACTTCGAGCAAGGGCGAGAGAGTCAGCCATGAGGTAAGGCTGAGGGAGGAGAAGCAGTTCAGGGACGTGGTGAGCGAGAATGAGACATAGCCGTTGATAGGCAGTCACGGGCAGTAGTCTTCAGTTTTCTTCCTTTGTGTCGTGTGACCGATACAAAGGTCAATTTTATGAAGGCAGGACGTCGTGGTGGTTAAGTATAACCATTTTTGAGTTAGTGTGCCTTGACGTGCTTATCGCTGTCCGTCGGAATGCTGTGAAACATACAAGAATGGTCTGAAATGTTGTCCGCCTCCCCTGAGATCGCCGCACTACTTGCAAGATTTTTGTTTCTCTTACGTTGGTTCACATGCTAAAAGACCCTATGTAAAATTACAAGTTACGCCAGGCAATAGTTGACCATAGGCAGTTGTTTGAAGCAGGGGAAGTACGGATTGCTTTGCAAATGGAGAAAATTGAGTATGGTGCTGTGATAAAATTCTGTTTTAAAAGAAGGTCTAACGCTTACACAAATTCATTTGCGGATTTTAAATGTGTTTGCTGATTCTTCACCTTCAGTTTCCACTGTGAATAAATGGGCGGCCGATTTTAAACGTGGCCGAGAAAGTGTCCAAGACGATCCACACGAAGGACGTCCAAAAACTGTAACCACACCGGAAGTCACTGAAAAAGTGCACGACATGATTTTGGAAGATCGGCGTACAAAGGTGCGTGAAATTGCTAATGCTCTTGGAATTTCAAAGGAACACCATGGTCACATCTTGCATCACGAATTAAACATTAAAAAGCTTTGCGCAAGATGGGTGCCGTGTCCTCACTGTGAATAACAAGCACATTCACACGACACTTTCTGAAACGTGCTTGGCGTATTTTCAGAAGAACAGAAGTGACTTTTTGCGCCGATATGTCACAATTGATGAAACATGGATTCACCACTACACACCCATATCCAAGCAGCAGTCGAGGCAGTGGACAGAAGCTGGTTCTTCAGTTCCAAAGATGGTGCCATCGGCGGGAAAAATCATGACGTCAGTGTTTTGGGATGCCAAAGGAATTTTGTTGATTGACTATCTCGGAAAAGATAAAGCCAATACTGGAGAATACTACTCTCAACTTCTAACCAAACTGAATGGAAGTATTCGTGAATACTGACCCGGGTTAAAAAAAGAAAAACTTGTTTTCTATCACCTGCCCACAAAAGTGTTTTGGTATTGAGAGATCTGCACTATGAAGGGGTGGAACATCCAACCTATTCCCCATATTTTCCATATATCAAAAACGGTCAACTTCACCAAAAAAATTCACATTAGAAAAATTCTGTGTTTTAACGACATTTACATTTTTTGTGCACCAAAATTTTGTGTACCTCTTAGGGTTGCGCAAAAGTAAAAAGAATTCATCTAGAATAAAGAATTATTAAGAGGCTATTCCCGGAAAGTTCAAGATATACATTTCATCTGTCATGTAAACAACTTAAGTATAAGAGATTTTAATGAAAATCGTTTGAGCCATTCTTAATAAAACCAACATTTTTCTATTTTTTTCCTGTAAAGATTAGTTGGGGTTGGGGGGGGGGGCGTTTCTTCAAAACTTTCGTGTCATATCCTTGCAAGATACTGAACTTAAAACATCAAGTTTGGTATTTAGCGGACTTTTTGTTTTTCAGCTATGCTGTCCACAGACACACACAGACACACATACAGACACACAGACACACACAGACACATACACACCATTTTTCGGAAAATATATATATTTTTTATTTATTTACTTATTTTTGTTGCATCTCAGTATCGAATTTTTGGGTGGAATACATTACGTTCTATAAACACTGTGTAACTATACAGAAAGTAAAAAATAACTGATTTTATGAAATAGTGTTTGCAAACGCATATTTTAGCACTGCAATAATAGTAAGCCTTTATTAAATATTTTTAAATGAAAAACACCTATTTCCTCCATATCACTACTTTAAGTAATTACCTTCACTAAGTAACTCAAAACATGCATTACTGAAACAGATCTGCCCCCCTTCCGCTAATGTGAATATTCAAATTAAGAAATTGCGCACAAAGTAAAAGGAATTTGACGTTACATGTTTAAATAACTCTATGATTTAACGTTCTGGAGCATTTAGTTCAAGGATCAAAACCAAACCATACTGATAGAGCGGGGTGCAAAACGGCATGGAAAACCGGTGTCAAAAGTAGGAATTGTGAAAGTTGCCGCCGTATCATCTGCGAGTGATGTCGCTCAGGACCAGGAACTGTCATGTTGCTAACTGCCGATTTAAGTTAGCGCTCCAACCTGTTGCACGACTCGCTTTTAACCTTTTAACTTTCTTGAACTGTGTCTACTATATCATTACTTTTCAGGAATTGTTGACGAGCTCTTTATTGGTTCTTCCATATTAGAAACTGGTGTTTCGTATTAGACTGACTTGTGATGGTATATTGCAATGCCATAAGTTCCACTACTAGGAAAACTGTGGCTACCAATAGTAAAGCATAGTTTTATTGTCCAAAGAAGCGTGCTTTACTGTAGACCCACCCACCTACATTAGACTCTCCTTTTCGCTTTCAATTTCGTCCCTGTTTTTGAATCATTCAGTCATTCGCCTCACCCTTCAATGCATTCTTCAGACAGATGTTTTCGTCCCTCTGACCACTTTCAAATCAGCTCATTTTAACTTTCTCTACACGTACCGTACTTTGTACATATTGTATAGAGAAGGTATTACACTGCACCCAAAAATTCGATACGGAGATTTCACCGGAAATATATGTTTTAGGTTCCCCTGTATAAAAAAAAAGTGTTTTCAGAAAAAGGTGCATGTGTGTGTGTGTGTGTGTGTGTGTGTGTGTGTGTGTCCGTGTCTCTGTGAACATGATAATTCAAAACGAAAAGTTTGTAAAATACCAAACTTGGTATTTAAGTTTAGTATCCTCCAGGGATGTGACACGAACGTTTTGAGAAAAATCCCGCCACACCAAACTACTCTTTACATGGAAAAAATATCAAAATTTTCATGTTCTCAAAATTGGCTCAAACGATTTTGATTAAACTATCGTATATTAAAGATATTTACCTTTCAAATAAAATGTATATTTAGATTTTTCTGGCAATAACCTCTGAAGACTACTTTACTCTGGATGAGTTTTACGGAATTTTGCATAACTGCTAAACCATAAGAGATGGACAAAAACTTACGACACAAAAAATATAGAGTTAAAAGACACAAGTCATGTTATGTTGCTGATTGCGTTCCAGCAAATTCCAACACGCAATATGCCTTTTCCACAGGATTTTCCGCCATTTCAGCTTCTGCAACAACAAACAAAACACTACAGCGTTACCAATAGTAACAAACGAAACTTTGAGAGTTTCTCAACATACCTCCAAAATAATTAGGCTGCTATCTCTAATAGTTTTTGTTTTACAGGCAGTTGAAGTTGTCTATTTCTTTTGTAGTAACCCTGTATTGTATTCCACCCAAAATTTCGATGTCGAGATTTCACCGCAAATATATGTTTTAGGACACCCTGAGTCCAAAACAAGCATTTTTAAAATAATATCCGTGTGTGTCTGTGTGTGTGCGTGTTTGTGTGTGTGTGTGTGTGTGTGTCTGTGGGCAGCATACCTCAAAAACGAAAAGACCGTTACATACCAAACTTAGTATTTAAGGTTGGCATCTTCCAAGGATGCGACACGAAGATTTAACCCCCCCCAAACTACCCTTTACATGGTAACATTTTCCTAAATGCCTTCTTTTTAAAAATGGCTCTAACGATGTCTATTAAAATACCATATATTAAAGCCATTTCTATCACAAATAAAATGTATATCTTTAATTTTGTGGGAATATCTTTTAAAAACCTGTTTAATCTACAGGAAGTTTACTTAATTTGTCATAACAGTAAATCGTAAGAGATAGACAAAAACTTACTATACAAAAAATTTCGGTCTTGTTAAAATACACAAATTATGTGTGTGTATATATTAGTGGAGCTTACCGTTTTCGAGGTATTGCTTGTTATTAGTTTCAGTTGTGAAGTACTTACACTTTTCTCAGACGGGAGTGTCGTTTTCCTTTTGTTCTACTCTTAGCCCAACAAAGAAGCGATTTGCAATGAAAATGTCATAACGACAGGTTTTAAAACATTTGACTATCATTTAGCCTAGTGCATTCTCTTAGTTCCAGTCTACGAATAAGGAAGCAAGTAATAATATCCTGCTAATGCTTATCTCGATTAGCGTGGTGCTGAAAGAACAATTATCGTTTTTAAGAAGCTTGTTTTTAGAGTAGCTAGAGAAAGTCATGTGAGTGTAACACATCAGATTTTTTAGAACTGCATTTCGCACGAATCAGCTCTTCGGGAGAAGCACCAGTCACAATGTTACGACACCATTAGCAAGATAGTACACGGAAAGAAGACTTTCGTATCCGTTGATCAAACGAATGATGCAGAAAAACGTTAATTGACTTAAGGCAAGCATTGGTATGTTGGGGATCGAAGGAACAGGGGAAATGCTTCTGCTACAAACGAGATGTTAGAAGCTGTTAATTACTCCACAATTTGTAGCTCTTTGAAAGCTATATAGTTTTTGTTTTGGCCTGAGGGTATCCGAAATGATGACGTGACTGACGCAGCGCCATATATGGTAAAAGCCGGAAAGTTAATATAATCGTTTTATCCGAAAATGGTGCACATTATTGGCTTGACACTCGCTATGCATAGGGCGGCAGAGGATTTCCTTGGGTCAAACACGAAGAAAATGTTTGTCAGGGCGCCCTCTCGTAAACTGATGTTGAAAGCCTAGGTGCCAGTGTTTCACTCCCAACAGAAGCTGTCATCACCCGGTGGGGCACCTGAATTGTTTCAGTAATTTATTATTGCGATAATTTCCAAATAGCGAATCGTGTTATTGAAACACATAGTCCTGACGATGTTGCCGGCTAAAACACTGTCTTCAAACACTGAAATTGAGAACAGCCCCCTTCATAAAGGAAAGTGTCAGTTGCTTACCACGTGTACAGGAGAAAGGTGTCAGTCTGGAAAGTTGGCTAGTGCAGTGGGAAGCTGGAAGAAGAATATCTAAACAGTTCTTGATAAAAACTCTGGATTCAAAACTTTGTGTCGCATTTCTCAAGTGCAGTTTGGTAGCCTATAGCGTACCGTGAGATCGTCTGCCCGCTGTGTTTGAGTAACCGGCCCGCAATAGCGAGAATTCTTTTATTTTGTGTGCTGTGCACTCCTGTTAAATCGTGTATAAATAATAACTTTTCTCTTAGTCTTAAATGGTAAACATGGCAGTTTACAAACGAGTGAATACTGTCAAAATTCAGTTTGATACAACGGTGATTAAGCCAACTGCATTAGAAATCCACCAGTGGCTAGTAAGGTTCATGGGGCTGCAAGCAGATCAAGTGGACAATCTGCAGCTTCATACCAGAGGAAGAGCGATCTATATGAAACTGATATCAGCGGTATATCATAATAATCTTATAGCTCGTTATAAAGATGAGCAGCATTTTACATACGCCTCGGCGAAATCACAAACGTGAAGATTACACCTGGTGACCAGCAACAGTTAATGTTCGAGTGTCTAACTTGCCGTCCGAGGTGCCACTCACAGTGTTATCACAGAAATAGAGTAAATGCGGTACAGTGTATGACATACGCCGAGAACAATGGAGCTCCGGTATCTTCTCCTATCTAACAATCGCGTACTTGCAGTGAAGATGGGGTGGTACTTATATACCGGCTAGTTTGATAATAGGTTGGTATTTGGTGGCTATCAGTTATATAGGTCCTCAGCAAGCTTATCATTTGTATAATGCCAATATATATTTGCAATCACCTTGTCCGATTCGTGCAACGAGGTTTCGCATAAGTCCAAGAAATCGACCAGAACTTTCTGTGACGCGTGGGTGCTATCACTTCTTCTTGTGCTGGAAGCCAGGAACCATCGGTCATTACGACGGTAACCTCCGCTGTGGAACCGGCTTCTGTGAACGGCAAACTTCAAATGCAGAGAGTACCATTCCGTTGGAGGAGAACTGGCGGTTGTTGAGAAGTCCAAACATGCATATGTGAATAGATACGCCAAACTTATTGTTGAGCCACGGGATGTGTTGGAAATGCCTGCAGTGACTGCTCCATCGGTCAATTTTTAGGATGCAGGCATGGAGGTTTTAAGTGATGATGAAGTAGAGGTATCAGCGAGTGCGATAAAGCAATTAAGGCAGAAGGGTTGTTCTTCCCAGTCTAGCCAAGATCCTCGGCTGGGTGGTCAGCACAGGCGACTGGAGGGGAAATGTATCTCGACTCGACCGCCACCGCAGGACGCACAACCATAATTAGTTCACATTTCGACTCGTTGCAAAGTGAAAGAGGCAGACTCTGGTAAGTGACTTGCAGCGGATGAAAGAGATGGTTTTGTGGATCTACAACGCTCATCTAAACTAAGGATGACTCGTACCTGGAGACTAATATCTGAGGTGTTTTGTTACTATAGTGCTTACTGATATTTCTCATCTGTCACCGTCTGAAATACAACTTCTTCCCTTTGTATGTCTCCAGGTCTTCAAACATGGGCTGCGCTTAACGTTAACGTGGTTAAAGATCAACTTTTAAGGGACTCCTTGATAACTAATGACATAGATATATGTTTTTAACAGGAGGTGAGTATTTATAATACGGACTTCTTGAATGGCTTCGGTTACGAGAACAGTATTGGACCTGAGAGCGATTATTTGCCGACAAGAACTACAAATACACGGTTTTGAGTACCATTCTTCCTGTAGGGCTATTTCGGTAATGCTTGATAACGTGACCTTCGGAATATCTGTACCCCGCCGGCATAAATAAACGAAAACAACCAGACGACTGTTTTTTGTCAATATCTCCTGACACATATCCCATCCGGTGCACTTTTGCGCTTGCGGGCGATTTTAATTTACGCTGGCTGCCAAAGATCAACGCGGAGTCTTAGATGGGTGGATCACCTTGCAGCAACTGGTGAACCAAATGAACATGAAGGTACCTGGCAGCATACACATGGCTCCAGTTTAGTTCGTGAGAGGAAAATCAGATTCGAGGCTGGATAGTATGTATATTCCGGCAGAGCAGCTACCATCGCACAAAAATTGAACCTAATTTAGGGATCATAATGCACTGATGCATGCTATTTAAGGTAGGGCTATGTGCTACAGTAGAGGCAGAGATTATTGGAGGCTTAAATAGTCCTTTCTTACGGATGAGGAAGGTTTTCCGATTTCCAGGAATGTTTGCTACGCTTGCGGGAGTCCTTGCTGCTAACACCCAGTCTGGTTTGTGCGTCCGGTCCGAGCGGATGCTATCAGGAAGCTCTAGTGTTGTTTACAAGTGTTGTCTACAAGTGCGAGTGAGTGCAAGAGGGACTTACCGCGCTTTGTCTACAATCCTTTGTCATTACTTTTCTGTTATATTTGTGTGTTACAGAGTACTTTCTCTGTGAAAAATGGAAATGTAGGCCAGGAATAATATAATTAGGGTAAATTTGCGTTAAATGCAACGAGACCGACAGCTTTTGAGGTACATGGCTTTATTGCTGATACCTTACGGTTAAATGGGGAACATGTGGACACCATTCAGTTAATCGCAAGTGAAAGGGCAAGTTACGTAAAACTGATATCAGCACTCCTGTTAAAGAAGACTTTAAATACCTTCTCGGACGAAGCGACTTTCACCTACATGAATGGGGAAATAACAAAGTAATACTTGACTACGCGACTGGTAATGCGCTATCTGTGCGTGTTTTTCACGTTCCACCTGAACTTCCTAATGAGGTGTTAAAGCAAACACTGCAACGTTACGGGACAGTGTATGATGTCTGAAAAGAACAATGGGGCCGTCATTATCGTATTCCAGTGTTTAACGGTTTACGTACGGTTAAAGTGCAACTGAAGACGACTATTCCTAGCTTTCTTGTCATTGGCAGCTATAGATTATCCGTGTCTTATGCTTGACAGCCACTCTCATGTTATGTCTGTAATAGTGCGGAACATCTGAAGGAATTCTGCCCTCACGCTCCACTAATGTGCGCCCGGTGACTGTTGGACATTGGAACAACTTGGCACCCGTTTCTCCGGTAACTGACCAGCAGAGTGACGTTTCCCACCTTTGAATGTCCGTGTACAGCCTTCCGTGGCAAGTGAACGTCAGCAGCATGGTGTGACCCAGGATGAGTCCATGAATGAGCAGCATAGGGAGTATATAGCTGTGCTCCGCGAAGTCGCGGGTAAACGCAGTTTTCCGACTACCTTAGAGGGGATGGAGCAGGTCGGTTCTAATCCACTAGTCGTTGATGTAGCTGCAGGGGTAGAGAAACGGCCAACTGAACAACAGAGTGGTAAGCGGGCAAAGCTCCGCAAAACGAGTGGTGCAAAATTGTCCAGAAGTAGTCAGCTGGAATTGAGCAGGACATGGAGGCAGAACAGCAGTACACTATTTCGGCAGAACAGCCTTTACAACAGCTAATGACGCCAGTGGCATTGGCTATTTTGAGCGAACCGCAGACGGCAGTGTCGTCTGCGTAGCTTAGCATGGAGGAAACAGCAAGCAGGTCGTCATGCGACTCCCCGGGTGCTGGAAGGGACGCAGGGAGTTGTAACTGTGGTGATGGTGGGCCGGCAGCAGGGCAGAAAGCTGCGCAATTGCCAGCGGAGGTTACTGTTGGGGCCCGCTCTGGGGCCAGCTGTTCCAACGTACCTGGTTATATCCGAGACACAGTTTCACCTGCGGGACGGGGGTCTTGTTCTGTATGAGACCCTAGGCTCAAAGTACGCGAACTGCAACACAGCCACTCCGGTGGCAGCCAGTCTACTCCCGTGGAGTTCGCATTCTACTTCCAGAAGTGGCGACCGGTGGGACTCAACCCTCTCGTTCCGCCCCGGTAAAGATGGAATCGTTACTTCTTCCTCCGCTTGGAGGGGAGGGAAGGAGTTTTTCTGATGAACCTAGGATTCGCGGACATATTGCAACACAGATCTCTTCAGATTGAGAAAGTGACACCGGCCAGTACTGCTCGTGGTATTGATAGCAGGTACTAGATGGTGCTGTTCTTGCTGGTACTGTCCTTGTGCTCGTGCCTCCTTGGCATGATTTATCGGTGATCAACAGCGACTTTAAATGTGAACGGTTGTCACAGTCTCGTTACACAGAGACTGCTCAAGATATTCCTCGGAGTGAATAACGTTGATATTTGTTTTCTGCAAGAAGTGAACATTTATAATTTCGATGCTCTTTATGGTTATGACTATAAAGTCAATCTGGGATCAGACGGAAGGGGCACAGCCATTGCCTATCAGAAAGGTCTTCAGCTACAGAACTTTCAAATGGATCCCTCGGGGAGGACCTTCTCTGCGACCTAGATGATACTGTGTTTGTGACTATATACGCTCCTGCAGGTACCCAACATCTACAGGAACGAGAGCGGTTTTTTTTTTTCAAAATGATTTCACTCCATATTTACAGCATGCTAGGGAATGCTTCCTCGCAGGTGATTTCAATTGTACGCTGCATGCTAAAGATAAAAAAGGTGCACCCAATTTCAGCCCTATGTAACATCAACGCAGCTCCAGCTTCAAGATGCCTGGGAAATAAAGTATGGCGATGCTGTAACATTTACGTTTCTTCGTCACACCTCTGCATCTCGATTAGATCGTATATATGTTTCTCCAGAGATATCTACAGCTGTACACCGCATTTGCGTTATTCCTTTGGCGTTTAGCGACCATCAAGCCGTCATATGTCAATCCAGATCCTGCAACTCAGCATTCAGAAGACCGGCCGAGGTTACTAGAAGATTAATAACGCAATTTTAGAGGAAACAGAAGTCCTGGAGCACTTTAAAGTTAAATGCAACCAGTTACAAAGCTCCTTCAGAACCACGCCCCGGAAGAGTGTTTGGTGGACTCAAATAGCAAAACCGGCGATCCGCTCGTTTTTTAAATACTTGAGTATTTTGCGGGTACGGGCGAAAAAGCAATTGCTGCTTTTTTTACAATGAGGCCTTGGGAGACCTGTGTGCGAAGCAAAGAGAGGGTTGTGATGCGACGGCAGCGATCAAACGATTGAAAGAAATTATTAAGATGAAACAATTACAGCACCTAAATGGCCAAAGTCCGAGCTAAGGTACATACACGCTGAGGAGCGGTATTCATTTTATTATTTTGCAAAAGAAAGGAAGGAGGGGCGTGCAAAATATCCAGAAATCCTTCAGAATGTTGTCACTGGAGCCCCATGCTCAGGGACAAGAGCCATTCTTCAACTTATCGCGGGTCATTTCCAGGATTTGTTTCACGAGGAACCAGGACAAGGCACATTGCATACGTATGCTGATCGTCAGCTGTTTAAAACTGAAGTCACTTAAGACACCTCTGAGATGCTAACCAGCCCTA
The DNA here is from genome assembly GCA_030762935.1 of Hymenopus coronatus. Lineage (NCBI taxonomy): Eukaryota > Metazoa > Arthropoda > Insecta > Mantodea > Hymenopodidae > Hymenopus > Hymenopus coronatus. The sequence continues at coordinate 7,276,986 of CM060885.1, read as the reverse complement.
TCACCGAACGTGAAGTGTTAGATGCTCTTCTACAGGCGAGTCAACACACGTCTCCGGGTCCTAATGGACTGTCCTATGAATTTTATAGGACGTGCTGGCCAATCATAAAGCAGGCAATCATGCGAATCTTTGTGGAATTGTGGGACACAGCTTGTTTTCCCGATACATTTACGGATGGCATTATAGTATTATTCCCAAAGGCAGCTCGGGCAACCACAATGAATGAGTATCGTCGAATAACATTGCTCAATGCGGACTGTAAATTATTCGCTAAAGTCTTGGCTAACAGACTGAAAGGTGCTTATGCTAAAATATGAAACTATAATCAGGTGGCGATGTCACAGAAAAATACCATTGCTAAGTTAGCGGAACTTCGAGATGTACTAATGCAGCTCAAGTAGCAGCTTTGATCAGTCTCGATTTCCAAAGAGCTTTCGATAGAGTGCGCCATCAATATTTATGGAAATGCTTGGAAGCTGCACATTTTCCTGTGCAGACGGTTCAACTGATTCAAGGTCTCTGCAGAACAGCGAAGTCTCGGGTGTTGTGGAACGGATGGCTTTCCATCAGCCGGTCAGTGCGTCAGGGGTGCCCTTTATCCATGCGACTGTTTTCCCTATCATTAAATCCTTTACTCTATCCTTTACCCTCCGAGGAGTTGTTGTGTATAATGAGCGCTTCACTGTCACCGCCTATGCTGACGATGTGACAATTGTGGCTGCTGATAACCTAGATATGGCCGCATTACATCATGGGCTGGAGGTGTATAGGGGATTGTCAGTTGCAGCGTTAAATCGGAGTTATTGGTAGTCGGAAACTGGCCGGAGCCGCTTAATCCGTTGGGCATGAAATTTGTTTCCACTTCACGAATTTTGGGTGTCTCCTTCATGGAAAATTTGGACGACACCATTATTCTTAACTGGAGGAATAAAATCAACCACCTATGGTGTTCCTTACCCATTGAACGGACTCGAAACTTGAATTTGTTGCAGCGCATCTGGTATATCCATACCTATGTGCTCAGTAAAATTTGGTATTTAGCACAGCTTCTGCCGATTACAAAACATGACGCACAGAGAATAGAACAACTTATCGGTTACTTCTTATGGACTGGTAAAGCATATAGGGTGAACAGACATCAACTGCGCTTGCCACATTCCCAGGGTGGATATGGATTAGTGGACGTCACAAAGAAATGTATGGAATTATTGGGGAAAGCTGCCATCCGGTCACTTGGTGGTATTGGTTCATCAATCGATAGAGCGTTCTGGGAGGAGCAATTGCAGAATCCTTATACGGTAATCTCAGGCTTTAAAACCATCGTCTCACATTTGAAGCGCCTTCTGGACACATGCACGGAGGTCACAACTTTCGAGCAAACCCGGAACCACTACCGTCTGTTATCTGTTGCTCCGCTTGCACCCAGGATTGAAGAAAAACGTGCTCGGAGATGGAACATTATTTGGCAGAATATGTTCTGTAAACATATTTCAACTGATTGGCAAGAGACGGCTTATGAAGTGTTAAATGAGACTATACCGACAGCAGAAAAACTCTGGCGATATGGGCGAGCACAATCTAACCTCTGAGCACTTTGCTCCGACGTTGATACTTTGGAGCATCGCCTTATATCTTGTCGGCAGGTTGCTGTTTCTGGTTGGTGTTTAGTGGTTATCTAACTAAATGGTGCCAGCCAGAGACCCCGCCGTGCCTGAAGAAATTCTGGCGCCTAGAATTTCATGTCCCGAATACCTACCTTCAACGCAGTGTGATTTGGTTGGTAGCGGGAACATTCCATTGGATTTTGAAACAGAATATCGACACTGTGGCAAAGAGGGCTGACTGATTCGGCAGCCTGAGACAAGAACGCTGGAAGTTGATGAAGTCCGGATTTATCGGCGATATGCAGCCATTCATCACATGATTTGAGGTTACAAACTAATAGTGTTGATCCCTCGGTAGACTATCACCTCAACACTAAGAAGCACTACACTATTGTTAGGTTCAGCTTCCCGCTTGGTGAAGAGGATTCATTCCACAAAATACAAACACCACCACTCTCCAAGACGTGAAATAGGACTGACTACTATGGCGCGGTCAACAAAATAAAATGACATGAAATAAACATAACCAAAACAAAATGTATTTTGTATTTAAAATTCAATTGATGTATGGCTTAAACCTGTTGTAATCATGTATTAATCTAATGATGGCAAATAACATTTATATATATATACAAACCAAATAAATCCTCGAGCTTAGTGTGTAGAGCAAAACCGGAACTACGGTACTTCTTTATTTGAAGTTGCAGCTTACTGACTTTCCCTGGCTAGGAGGAAACCATGGTATACTATTCTCAAGTCGTTCATGGGCTTCACATACGCCAGAAGATGTTCAACAACTCGTGATAGGCATCCGAGCAACAGTGGAATTTTGCTAGAGTAAATTCGGCAGGTAGTGCATGTGGAAATGACACACTTTTACCACCTGGCAGAGAAAAGTTAATATGGTCGCCGGAAGCTTATCACTCAACTGGATTATGGGTAGGAAAAATTGTCCCACAAGGCAGGAATTCTCTAAGCAGTGCAAGCCTTCTGCAGACAACGATTATCCGTATCTACAGATTTCTCCCACACCGAAGAGGTGTATGTCAGACTTTGTTCCAGATGTCCCGGAGGATTTGCTGCAGAGTTCGCTGCCAATTACGGCATCGGAGTTATTGGAAGTGGTCCAGGCGTACAGAATGCATGCATCCCCAGACATGTTGGCCTGCCATATGAATTTTATGAATACCTTGGGCGTTATATTCGGAAGGAAGTACTCCAGATTTTCCAGGAAATGTGGAAAGCAGAGAGAGCGCGACCTGTTTTTACGGATGGTATAATCGTTCAGATTCCGAAGAGTGCTCAGCAGATGAAACCACAGGATTTTTGATAGATCGCGTTTATGAACTGTGATTACACGTTGTTAAAATCATTGGTACGCGTATTCAAAACATGCTACCATATATGATTAGTGAGTTCCAGGTTGCAGTATATAAAGGAGCATTCATTCGCCATACGTAGCTGCTGTGAGAGACAGTATACTGCATGTACACAGAAACAGAATCCTGCTGCTATAATGAACCTAGATCTTGAAAAAGCCTTCACCAGTGTCGATCATGAGGGGCTATGGAAACTTTTGGCGGTTTTGAAAGTCCTCAAAATCTTTCGAAATTTCTCCGAGCTCTGAATGATATTGCGCCATTCAAAGTATTCTGTAACGAGCTTTTAACGCCAGCTATACCTGTTGAACGCTGCATCCGCCCAGGTTGTCCCATGTCAATGATATTGTTCGCCCTGTACATATGTTAATCCGTTGCTTCGGCTTAAACTCCTACTGGAATCGATGTGTATGGGTAGCGACTTGCGGCGCGAGCATATGCAGATTATGTTAGTGTGATGGTAACCTCACACCAAGATGTTCTTCACTGGAGTAGTTGTTTTCAGCAATATGAGGGTCGTAGTGGAATGACATTTCATTTTTGGAAATCTGAGATATTACTAATTGGATCACACCTTCAGATAATTCATCTTTTGGCATTGCTGTTGTGCAGCGAATGAAGATTTTGTGGATTTACTTCAGTGAAAGCGAAACAACAGGACGGAATACACCTGGACAACTCGCATTAATGTCTTACGTGGTATCATAACTAATCAGAAAATTAGAATGTTGAATTTGGTATAGCGGATATAGTTCTGTAACTGTTTTTCGCTGAGCAGAATTTGGTCCCTTACTCATGTTTTCCCACCGACGAAACGTCATTGCCAAAGATTCGAAAATATGTAGGTTTATTTTATTTGGACCGGGAAGCTCTACCGCACTGCACGTCGCCCTAATTGCCAAGCCGGCTAAGGACTACTAGATGTGCGTCTCCAGTCTCACGCATTGATGCTTAAACTACACTTTTGCTAGGGTGATCAAGGTGAAACTGTGGATATCATATTACAACGATAGTAGGCATCGTTTTGGAGTCTGGGCGAACGAGAGAAGGCTCCCCTGCTGTTGCATGCCACCTGCAATGCTTTCAGTGTGTTCCCACCGGAGAAGGTTGACAGTGATGATTTTCGCTCTGTGCAGAATGTTTATGCTTCTCTTCGGCGACGTATTATGTTACGCCTCATGTCTAAATGAAATACTCACAACTGTCTTTGAAATGTATTTGGAGCTGTTTTGGGTTTCCTCACATTACTGTAGAGTGGACAGCGGTAGCCCAGGAGGTGGTTAATAACATTCCCGTACGACAGACAAATTACATCGTCACCGGATGACCATCTCCAGTAACTGCCCAAGTGCCATGCAACAGATTTACTTCCACATCGATTACTAGAATGTTCCGGTAAAGCAGCAATATGAACTTGGGTTTTAGGAAAATGTCGCACTTGGATACCTGACGGTTGGAAGCCTTCACTATTTGACATCTGAATCTAGCGCGTGTGGTTGCTAGTGGGTAAACGTAACTGATTACATACGTTGCACAAACCCATTGTATAGTGGCAAACGAAGGCAAGAGAGATTGAAACTGATCCAGAAACTCTGGATAGCACCATTCCCACTGTGGTTCCTACACATATGATATACACTTTCAAGTTTTCCAGTATTCTACATGGCCATTTAAAATTGCATATATAATAACGTGAAATTTATAAACCTTTGTGAGCTATATGAAAATTTAGAACAAGCACAGTAAAACATGACTACCCTGTTTATTGCCCTGGAGATTTAAAAAAAAAAAAAAAAAAAAAAAAAAAAAAAAAAAAAAAAAAATCGTCAACTAAGCTTTGCTTATTATTTAAGTAAATTTTATGCATCAGTGTCGTTAGAGCCAACACGCTCTTATACAGTGCGCAATGATGTCACGCACTGCAAGAAGATCAAAACTAATAAAACAAAGTGCTAACCCGTGACAAATTTCATACCTCTTGCATTGAAGAAGATATTGATGCCAGCGATTTTGTGTATTTCAAGTATGCTCCAGTTGTATCAGCTGATGTGGAAAGAAGTTTCTCAAAGTACAAAAATGTACATTCCCTAACCTTGGATAACCTGTACCAGCTGCTGGTTGTCTATTGCAATGTTTCTGAATAAGTTTATTGTATATGTCCAGCTTCCTACAACTATAAATTCCCGAGTTTAAAGTAACACTAATTTTTAATTTCTGCTAAATTTTACAGAAGTAAGAATTGTGCTTTAATCTTATACTATGAAATGAAGAAACATTCAAACTCATTTATTTAGATAATTTTCGGATTTTTAGGTCATTTTAGTCATTTTTGGATACTTTTAGATTATCAAAATGTGGGGCACGATGATAACTATATATACTGTTTTTGTGATTTCTCCCTCTTTTCTTTATGTAACGCTGAGCCCTTGTTTACACACTGGTTCTCACAGTTAGTTGCAATATATTGACAATAACAAGCATAGCCTTGAATTAGAAAATATTTTAATGAAGCTTCTGTAGAAAACATATTTTTGTGGTTGAGAGCAAAGAGATGAAGGAGCGCAAATTAATTTCTGAGCCCGTTCAGGCTTCTTTTCATAAAGAATAGACGTTCAGTAAATGTTGGAGCAAGTGCTAGTTATTATTTGAAAAAGTTTCGTAATATCCACTTGATATTGCTCTGTATTTGCCCTTCTTTATCTCGAATTCCTCTTTGCATGTGTCCTGCGAACAATATAAAGAGTGAAAATAGGCATGTTCGTTAATTTTTGATGGAGCATTTATCTTTATTCCATACTCCAGTCTGAGAATTAGTACATTATTAAAGTTTTCACTAAGTTTTCGGAGTAGTGAAGCATTTGTACCTAAAGTGGAAGACGATTTTGGCATAATTTTCGGAAAAATCAAGATACGCTGTCTCAGAGAGCCCCACGATCGTTTATAATGGCGTGATGTTCAGCAGAATGGAAGGAGGCAACAAAATGCTGTAAATTTTGTTGAGCAGAATACTTCACAAAGATCTGTATTTATTTGTGCCTCCATAAATGTGCTCCAATTAGAGAAACCCCCAAAAATACTTAATAAGGCTTTACAGTATCTTAAGAATGCACGAAGATGAAGGAATTAATCTAAGGAGAATCGGAAAACATGCAAGTGGATCACTTATTTTTACTATGTACATAGTGTGTAAAGAAGGTATTGTAATGCGCCCAAAAATTGGATACCTAGATTTCACCGGAAATAATTGTTTTGGGTCCTCTGAATCCGAAAAAAGCATTTTTGGAAAAAGGTCCGTGTGTGTGCGTGTGTGTGTCTGTGGACAGCAAAGCTCAAAAACGAAAAGACCGTTAAATACCAAACCTGGTATTTATATTTGGTATCTTCCAAGGATGCGACATGAACATTTTCAAGAAAATCCCCCACCCCCAACTACCCTTTAGATGGAACTTTTTTTGAAAATCTTGATTTTCTCAAAAATGGCTCTAACGATTTTGATTAAAATATCGTATATTAAAGATATTTCCTGAAAAATTATATGTATATCTTGAATTTTCTGGGAATAGCCTCTGAAGACTACTTTATTCTGGATGAACTTTACAAAATTTTGTATTACTGCTAAACCGTAAAAAATAGACAAAAACTTACTACACAAAAAATTTTGAGCACATTAAAACACACAATTTATGTTATATAAAATGTTTTCGAGGAGTTGAACGTTTTTGAGATATTCCTTGTTTTTGGTTTCAGGTTTATAAAGTTTATTTCGCTTCTACTTACAAGGAAGCAAGTAATAAGACTATTTCTGGTTATTTGTTCTCAATTAGCATGAAGTAAATTGAAGAATAAGCTTATTAACAATAATTTGTTACACAGAAGTAGAGAAAGTCATGTGAATGGAACACATCATATTTTCAAGAGGTATAAAGGAGTAAAAACGAAAATCGACGTCTGGAATTTAAGTGTGTAACGCAACCGTGATGAATATCCGTAGTGAGTGTATTAAGTGGAGTATATATACCAGGGGCCCACGGAAATTAGTTGCTCCCGGATATTTGCTTAAGCATGTCAGTAAAGGGAAGCGATAACAACAGAGGGAAACCTTGCTAAACATAAGATCAGAGCTCAATTACTATAACTGGTTTCATAGCTCCTCGCTAGAGCACTTGTTCACAGTGGTGGGCTGTCGGGTTCGATTTCTGGGCTCGGGAATGTTCCTGTGTAGACGAATGATTGCCCCTGAACAAAGGAATACGATCATGGGCCAATGGATATGAGTGATCTGTTTAAGGGCATATCATTATCGGACAGCTCATTTACCAACAACACATAATGCATCAATTTTTCTTCTCAATTAGCAATATTAAATAAATGTTATTATATATTTGATTGCGACAAATAATAATGACTATAATTGATGCGGTTAATGTTCTTTGAAACTATGCTATAGATCGACATATATTTATTGTTGCAATATTTATAATACAAATATTCAAATGCATCACCAACTTGTTGTGTCTTTCAATATTGGCATGGACATTTCAGAAGGTACTGAAGCGCAAGCATGACTGACATATTCTTTCTCTTAACGCATCCGGATTTTCTGGTTCAGTTTCTAAAACTGCCTTTAAGGGAGTTAAATCAGGCGAACCTGCTGACCACCACGACCTATCCACCGTTCGAGGTACATATTGTTGAGACCCCTCCGCAATAATGGCATGGTGCAAAATAGAACTGAAACAAGTACCTCACAGATCACTGAAGTGGGCTCGTATCTAGGAGATGATCCAGATTCAGCTCATTCTGTGGAAATTACAAATATAGCTAACCAGTTAGTCTGGGATGCAAATATGTGTTCTTCTAACCTTACGTTAACAACCCAGTGCGCTTGCATGTGATGCGGTCGTAACCACTGAGGATTTTCAGGAGACCAGTAAAGTAGTTTAGAGTCATTGACGAAATAGCGTTCATCTCTCCTAAATCTGCCAGATGAAATCCAGATTTACGCATAATTCATTTAAGAGATGTCTGCAGAACGATACCCGATTTTGCAAATCCTATCCATATAGCGTTGATGTAGGTGCAGCCATTTTGGTTCCTTCAGAATCCTTTGTATTGAAGACCTCAATATTCCAGGTCTGCTGCAGCACTTCTTTGTCATGAGAAATACCTGATATTAATGGTTGAAAATTAATGTCTTTCGTCATCATAATAGCTATAATAATAGTAATAATAATATCTTTATTATTGCTATTATTATTATTATTATTATTATTAGCTTTGTCACTACTATTATAGGTAAAAATAATAATGTAAACTAAAATGAAATAACAAGATAGTATTATTGTTTATACTACATCATTGTACGTATGCATTATTTTAATATGAGCTACGCTTATCTTGCGTGGGATTTGCTCCAATATATTGCAGGAGCGTCCACGATCCTCATATCTGGAATGATCCCTCGGTTCCTAACCCATCTCTGTACGTCTAAACACATGCGCCGGAAGTAGACGTGTCTCATTGGGAAGCATTGAGATTACAGCCTCAGCTGCATTGCGGGGTGTTTCCCCATAGGTCATTATAATATGTGTGTAGTCTTCGCAGTTGTTACCTGTTTGACTGAAAGACCTGACTCGAACTACAAACAGACCGCCACGCGACCTTATCAGAGTGAAACTAGGAGAATTACGCACGCTGCTAGAAGTGGTAGGTGCACTACCCCTTTGACGAGGCAACCCTTCTTGCAGTAACGTGTGCGGGGAGCATAAAACTACAGAGGACGGCTTGCCTGGGCCACCTGGTATATGTATGCTCAACAAAGAAAAAGATTTTCAAAAATGAAGCCATGCACGTCATTTTCTTTTGCGTGTCACCAGTACTCGGCATTCTCATATGGATTAAAAAGTAGTTTTTCATATCTTAGCTGCTGATATCATTATCTAACAATTAACTTGAGGGTTTTCATTTTCACGAGTAGAAAGAAGATGACTTGCAAGTGTGAGAAAAACAGTAAATAAACGGAATTAAGTGGTTGAGGGAATCCCAGCAGCGCTGAAACATGATTAGCAATGACGCTTTTGTCCCTGAATACTAAAAAGTGTCAGTGATAAGGTCCTAAGTGAAATATTCTACCTTAGGGATTAATAAAAACCTGAAAAATACAAGCAACGTGACTTATACATAAAATATAACGAAGAATACGTTAAATGAACCTTTCTTGTTTACAACAGCAAAATATATAAAAACCTAACAGCAGAACGCTGTTCCGTATCCTTACAACCTATTTAGTTTATTTATGTATTTTTTTAATTTTAACATTTAAGAGATTTTAAACGGTAGAGCAGATTGAGGCTGATAAAATTGCTTACTTCCTGACGCTTTATCTCTGAAATTATTCAAGATATCATTGTGGTATTTTCATAAATTCTAAATATATATCTTTTACGTTAACTGAATTAGAATCATACCATAACGTTTTTATTTCGGGTGATACATTTATTATTGATGATGGAACACCGCCTGCGGTGCCATTAGTAGTTAAAGCGGGCGTTAAACACTACAAAAAAAATGATGGAACTCATTTTGAAGATGTATGTGTAATAGTTTATAGAAATTAGCCAATCATCTTAATATTGAGTAGTTGCATTAAATGTATTAAACTACTGCCTTAATACCCCAAAATTTCATTGAGCTATTCCAAAAGTTTCTGAAGAAATTATAATTTCTATTAGAAAAATGTTAATTGTAGAAATGCATGCTTAAATGAAAACCTAGGAGCAAACTCATACTTTGGTAAATCAAAAAGCCCAAATGGCTTGTAAAACCGAGACTGCTACATTCATCACGTGTACCAAACTGTAAAATAAATTCCCATAAATATTATTTCAAAGTTTAATAAGTTCCGAATTCACGTTTCCACTATCGTGAAAGAAGAAAAGCTTATATCTGAAGCAGTTCCCAAGAAACTACACAGAATACTTATATATTTGAGTTGGAAGCAAAGTTGCTACAATGCTATGCATGCACTCACTTCCTTTTCAGTTTACTTGATGTTGCTGTGACATTAGTTTAAACAACAGAGGAAGGTACCTTTATCTAACCATAATCATTTTAGGATATATTTTAGTCTTAACCACATTAAACCCCAACTACCTTTTAACTTCTGTAGATACATGTCCTGGTAACCCGATCTCTGTACTTCGATACACTCAAGAAAATATATGCAGTTGAAATGCGTGAAGCATCCGTTCGCATATATTCTTACTTTCTCCACACGTACTATGTACATAGTGTATAGAGAAGGCATTGAACTCCACCCAAAATTCGATACCGAGATTTCACCGAAAATACATGTTTTGGGGTCACCTGTATCCAAAAAGAAAACATTTTCACAAAAAGGTGTGTGTGTTTGTGTGTCTGAGAACACGATAACTCAAAAACGAAAAGTCGGTAAAATACCAAACTTGGTATTTAAGTTTAGTATCTTCCAGGGATGCGACACGAAAATTTGAGAAAAATCCTCCCACACCAAATTACACTTTACATGAAACATTCTTCGAATATTTTGATTTTCTAAAAAACTAGCTCTAACGATTGTAACTAAAAGCTCATATATTAAAGATATTACCTGACAAATAAAATGTATATCTTGAATTTTCTGGCAATAGCCTCTGAAGAGTAGTTTATTCTGGATGAATTTTACACAACTGCTAAACCTGAAGAGACGCAGAAAAAACTTAGCCAGCAAAATATGTAGAGCACTTTAAAACACACAAATTATGTTATACGCATGTTTTTAGTGGAGTTGGTCTTTTTTTTTTTTTTTTAGATATTTCTTGTTTTTGGTTTCAGCTTTGAAAAAGTTATACTCTTCTCATACAGGACTTTGTGAAGTTCTGTACATATAAACAAAGGAACTTCAGTCACATAGCAACCAGCTTTTGACTATCACTTTAACCTACGTACTCCCTTATTTCGCTTTTACTTACAAGGAAACAAGTAGTAACACTATTTCTGCTAATTTTTTCTCGATTATCATGAAATAAATAGTAGCATAAGCTTTTTAATACTTTTTTCAGGAATGTAGAGAAAGTTTGTGAATGGAACACATCAGATTTTTAAACACAGTTCTGTTGTTAATTTTCCATTACAAAATGAAGCTCACATTAATAGGCTATGTAGAAACTACAAATTACTTATATACTTAATTTTCTCAGCAGATATATATATTCTTTTCCGCTAAGGAAGTCCGCACATTAGTTCTTGTTGTTTAGGTTGCATAAACATCTGCATTGGTAAAGTAGGAAAATCACGTGACGTTCAATAATGCTGATTGCAGGACAATGTTTTTCGTCTCCGAGCAGAAGCAATCGCCGTTGGCTAAATCTGGATACACTTGGTGCGTTCATACTCCCGAAAACATTGAGGGGAGGGAGGAAAGAGAGCACCCCCATATCTGCGCATGTTTGTGGGAGTAACGGAGCGAGTGATTGCACTGGTCTTACGCGCTCTGGCGATAAAGACTGTCCCCGCTGCACGTGACTTTAATATACAGGCAGGATGAACGTATCGACTCAGTTTGATAGCTTAAAACTATTAAAATACGGCGTTTCAGGAAAAGCGATAAAATGTTTAAACCAAAACCATAAACACAATTTTAAATATTTGGTTAAAACTTTACTTTAAGAACGGTATTAAAATTGGAATAATCGTACAAATTTTTAACATGTGCTTAAGTTACAATAATAAATTATAATTATTTTCGTATTCATTGGCTTATTGAAGGCCGCACCGGGGTTAGACCATTCGGCGATCTCATGTGTGTTTGTGGTGAGCAGATGGCGCAGGGGAGGGTTTTCTCCGGGTTCCCATGTCATCGCGTTCCTCCGCTGCTCCATATATCATTTGTGTCACCGTCTGCGGTGCCACATTTAGTATAAGTGGGCGTTAAACGTTATTAAATAGCATTCACTTTTAAATAATAATACCTACAATACTACATAAATGCCAATACTTTGTACCTGTTAGCTTATTTTTATTCAAACTGATGTATTTCATTCAACATTGCCACCCGTGGCTAAAAATGATGTTGACTGCATTAGTTTTCTCCTTTGACTTCAACACATTCTAAGACACCCAGTGAGGCTTACAGATACTGGCTTTACAAACTATTTATAGTTTCACAAATGCATGCTCTTTTACCGTTTTCTCTCAAGCTACGCTTTTTACTTTCTCTACACGTACTATTTACATAGTGTATAGAGAAGGTATTGCACTCCACCCAAAAACTCGATACCAAGATTTCACCGGAAGTATACGTTTTAGGGTCCCTTATCCAAATAAAGCATTTTCAGAAAAAATTCCGCGTGTGTGTGTGTCAGTGTGTCTCTGCGTCCATTTTTCTGTTAACACGATCACTCAAAAACGAAAAGTTGGTAAAATACCAAATTTGGTATTTAGGTTCAGTAGGTTCCTGGGATGCGACACGAAGCTTTTGAAAAAAATCCTCCCACCCCAAACTACCTTTTACATGGAACTTTTTTTGAAAATTTTTATTTTTCAAAAATGGCTGTAACTGTTTTGATTAAAATATCATATATTAAAGATATTTACCTGACAAATATTATGTATATCTTGAATTTTCTAGGAATAGCCTCTGAAGACTACTTTATTCTGGATGAATTTTACGGAATTTTGCATAACTGCTAAACTGTAAGACACGGACAAAAACACAAAAATGTAGAGCGCATTAAAGTTCACAATTTATGTTATATATGTATATATATATATATATATATATATATTTTCGTGGAGTTGATCGCTTTTGAGATATTTCTTGTTTTTGGTTTCAGGTGTGAAAAGCTATACTTTTCTCATACAGAAATTTGTTAATTCCTGTCCATAAAAGCAAAGGAACTTCAGTCACATAGGAACCAGCTTTTGACTATACTTTAAACTATCGTACTCCCTTATTTCGCTTCTACTAATAAGGAAGCAAGTAATATGATTATTTCTGCTATTGCTTTCTCGCTTACCATTAAGTAAATATAAGCATAAGGCACATATGTAGAGAAAGTCATGTGAATGGAACACATACATTTTTTTATAAAAATAGGTCTTCAAAAATATTTATAGTGATATCTAAGTTTTGTGTGGAATAATAAAAAAGTCCTCGGACTACTCTGTATATGCTTGGTGTACAAAATTATAAAAAAACACAATATATTTTGTTAAGGATATATTTTAAATTTTGTATGCATTATTATTTATAACACCATTTTTACTTTCTCTACATGTACTCTGTATTCCTCATATTCCATGTCGATAGAAGAGCTTCGGGTATCTTGTAAAAGCTGTGTTCACAACGCACACGAAATAACTGTATAGTGGTCAGTGAGTGACAGCGCAATGGTTTACTTCTGAACAGAGCTCTGGGAACAACGTTACGGTGGCCGAGAGGTTCTGAACCTCTGGATGGATGGATGGATGGATGGATGGATGGATGGATGGGCGGATGGGTGGATGGGTGGTTGGGTGGATGGGTGGATGGGTGGTTGGGTGGTTGGGTGGGTGGGTGAGTGGTTGGGTGGATTGATGGATGGATGGGTGGATGGATGGATTGATGGATGGATGGGTGGATGGGTGGATGGATGGATGGATGGATGGAGGGAGGAAGGGAGGGATGGAGGGATGGAGGGATGGATGGATGGATACTTTATTTCATTGCTTAGGGCGTGGCCCGGTGGCAGCGCTGTCAATGTAATAATACAATGTACAATACAATTGAGTTAAATAAACAATAATGTGAGTAAGGCCTGTTAAAATGCCAATGACATCATAGTATACTAATATATACATAATGGTAACAGCAGTAATAATAACTTCAACTCTAGCGCTATGTACATAGTGTATAGAGAAGGTATTGTATTGCACCCAAATATTCGATACCGAGATTTCACAGGAACTACATGCTTTGGGTCCCCCTGAAGCCAAAAACAAAGTATTTTTAGAAAAATGTACGTGTTTGCGTCTGTGTGTGTCTGTGTGTATGTGTGTGTGTGTGTGTGTGTGTGTGACATTAGTTAAAGATGAAATCGTTCGGGGCGTCCTTGTTCCAGCAGAACTGATGAAAATATCAATGAGGCGAGGGAAATGGTCTTAAATGATAGGCGTATTACAAGAAGAGAACTTTCTAACTCAGTAGGACTCTGCTTTGGAAGTGTTCAAAGCATTTTGAAAGGCAATTTGGACATGAGAGGAATTGCCGCCAAGTTCGTGCCCCGCCTGCTTTCAAATGACCAAAAGGAAAGCTTTGTGATTGCCTACACAGATCTTAACGAACAGCTACAAAATGACCCACAGTTTATGGAGAAAATTATTACTGGTGATGAAACACGGATTTATGGGTACGATCCAGAAACCAAGCAACAATCTTCACAATGGAAGAGTTCTTCACACCCGACACGCCTGGGAATAGCCTCTGAAGACTACTTTATTCTGGATCAATTTTGCATAACTGCTAAACCGTAAGAAATGGACAAAAGCTTACCACAGAAAAAATGTGGAGCACATTAAAACACACAATTTATGATATATACACTTTTTGAGGAGTTGGTCGTTTTTGATATTCCATGTTTTTGGTTTCAGCTTTGAAAAAATTGTACTTTTCTCATATAGGAATTTGTCAACTCGTGTCCATACAAACAAAGGAATTTCAATCCATAGCATCTAGCTTTTGATTTCATTTTATCCTATGATACTCCCTTATTTCGCTTCTGCTTGCAAGGAAGCAAGTAATAAGGCTATTTCAGCTAATTTTTTCTCGATTTGCATGAAGTAAATAGAAGAATAAGCCTTATTAACAATAAGTTGTTACACAGAGGTAGAGAAAGGCATGTGAATGGAACGCATCACATTTTGTTTACTTTATCTACACGTACTATGTATATGGTGTACAGAAAAGCTATTGTATTGCAGCCAACAATTCGAAACCCAGCTTTCAACGGAAATACATGTTTCGAGACTCCCTGAATAAAAAAAAACATTTTTAGAAAAATGTCCGAGTGTATGTCTGTCTGCCTGTCTGTCTGTGTGTATGTGTGTGTGTGTGTGTTTGTGGACATCATAGCTCAAAAACAAAAAGACCGTTAAATACCAAACTTGGTATCTTCCAAGGATGCAACACGAAGATGTTCAAGAAAATTCCCCACCTCTAGCTACCCTTTACATGGAACTTTTTTCGAAAACTTTTATTTTGTCAAAAATGACTCTAACGGTTTTGTTTAAAATATCGTATAATAAAGATATTTACAGGACAAATAAAATGTATAGCTTGAATTTTCTGGGAATAGCCTCTGAAAAGTACTTTATTCTAGATGAATTTTACGGAATTTTGTATAACTGCTAAACCGTAAGAGATGATTTAAAACTTAACTCACAAAGAATGTAGAGCACACAATTTAAGTCATAATCATTTTTTTGTATGGATGCCGTTTTTTTCGACAAACCTTCTTATTACTTTCAGTTTAGAAACTTATACCTTTCTCATACAGAAATTTGTCAACTCCTGTCCACACAAACAAAGGAACTGCAGCCACATAACAACCAGCTTTTGGCTATCACTTATGAAACTCTCTTATTTCCCTTCTACTTACATGGAAGCAAGTAATGACACTATTTCTGCTAATTTGTTTTCGATTGTCTTGAAATAAATATAAGCATAAGCTTTCTAGCAATAATTTGTTACAGAGATATAGCGAAAGTCATGTGAATGGGACACATCAGGATTTTTTTTTTGTAGTGCTATTTTTGAAATATTCTTGATATTTTTGCATTTCCAAAATTTAAACGTTTCTCAAAAGATAGTCAATATAAACTTTCTCATCCTGGTCATTCTACGAGAATGTAGTTTCAATTGCACTGGTTTTTAAATTTGTCCATTGCTTTACCCTTGGTATTTTCCTTCAACTTTAAAGGAGCTAAATAATAAAACCATGCATTATGCTATCTCAATTAGCAGAAGAAAAGTCTTTTGCTAGAATGGTTTGTTGGTGTATAGATAGAGAATGTCCACCATGTTCATTCAGTGTTCAAGTATGGATCACATCAGATTTTACATGTACTATGTACATAGTGTATAGACGAGGTATTCTAAAGTACCCAAAAATTCAATACCGAGATTTCACCGGAAATACATATTTTGGGTCTCCCTGAATCCATAAAAAAGGTCTGTGTATGTGTGTGTGTCTGTGGACAGCATAGCTCAAAAACGAACAGATCGTTAAATTCCTAACTGGTATATAAGTTTGGTATATTCCAAGGATGCGATACAAAAATTATCAAGAAAATCCTACCCCAACTACCGTTTAGATGAACTTTTTTTGAATACTTTGATTTTCTACAAAATGGCTCTAACGATTTTGCTTAAAATCTCTGATATTTAAGATACTTACATTCCAAATAAAATGTAGGTATATCTATAATTTCTGGGATTAGCCTCTAAGGACCTCTTTATTCTGGATGGCTTATATTGAATTTTGCATAACCGGTAAACCCTAAGAGATAGATCAAAAACTTACCTCACAATAATGTAGATCAGGATAAAACATACAATTAATGTCATATACATTTTTTCGTGGAATTGATTGTTTTTTTATATTCCTTGTTATTGATTTCAGCTTCAAAAAGAATTTTCTGATACAGGTAATTCTCAACTCTGTCCAAAGAAGCAAAGGAACTTCTGTCACATAGCAACCAGCTTTTGACAATCACTTTAACCTATTATTTGCTTCTACTTACAAAGAAACATGCAATAAAGCTATTTCTGCTAATTTTTCTCGATACAAATGGTAATGGCGTGTTATTTACGGACGCTCTTCAACTACTGTGGTTCTTAGCGTCCCATCCTAAACTAGACGTGAAAGATCGCTGAATTTTGCTCAGAGGCCTCTCGATCAGGCTTGAGGTTCTTTTACGTGCCGTAAATCTACGACACGGGACCAAAGGCTTTATTTTCCTTCCGAAGGAAGCCATGCTAAGGATTTTTACACCCGAAAAAATCCATCGTTCTCCGCCGGGTTTGAACCCGCGACCTTGGGTATAGCAAGTTAGTATGGTAACCATTACACCACGGAGGGCGATTTTCTCGATACGCATGAAGTAAATAGAAGCATAAGCTTTTTAACAACAATTTGTTGCAGAGATGTAGAGAAAGTCATGTGAGTGTACATGAGATTTTTTATAGTTTATACATTATTGTATTGAGCTATATATTGCAGTATAGCTATGGTTAATCCAGCGTCTCCTGTATACATAAAAAAAGTACATAATCGAAGTTTACTTGCAATTTTCGATTATCAGTCAATAACTCTGTTAACCGTACAATTATAAAAGTAATACGAGATGTGATCAAAAAGTTTCCGGAATGACGTCATAAATACTACACAACAGTTAGTTTTGTCTAATCTGCACCGTCACCCTCGAAGTAGTTTCTTTGGGAGTTGGTACACTTGTTCCAGTGCTTCTGCCATTGCTGGGAGCACCTCTGGAAGTCTTCTTTCAACATGTTCAGAACCTCCTGCGATTCGCGATGGATGACATCAATGTGCTCAAAACGGTATCCTCGGAGCTGCATTTTAACTCGGGAGAAAAGAAAAAGGTTCCCTGGTGCCAAATCTGGAGAATAGATGGGATGGGGGACAGTATATTCATCCTATTTTTATCCAAAAATTAGCTAACAGAAAGGACTTTGTGCGTGGGCGCATTGTCATGATGCAGGAACCATCACAACCCCCCCCCCATTTCTCCTGCCGTTTGCGTCACACATTCTCCCTTAATCTTTGTAGCACTTGTTTGCCGAACACTTGATTCACTGTTTGACCCTGTGGCATAAATTCCTTTAATGCCAAAAAACACAATCATCATTGACTTCATTTTGGATCAAACTTGTCTGTCCTTTTTCGGGCGTGGAGATGAAGGACTCTTCCATTGTGAAGATTGTTACTTCGTTTCTGGATCGTACCCATAAATCCGTGTTTCATCACCAGTAATAATTTTCTGCATAAACTGTGGGTCATTTTGTAGCTGTTCTTTAAGATCTGTGCAAGCAATCACACTACATTCCTTGTGGTCATTTGAAAGCAGGCGGGGCACGAACTTGGCGGCAATTCTTCTCATGTCCAAATTGTCTTTCAAAATGCTTTGAACACTTCCAAAGGAGAGTCCTACTGAGTTAGAAAGTTCTCTTCTTGTAATGCCCTATCATTTAAAACCATTTCCCTCACCTCATTGATATTTTCATCAGTTCTGCTGGAACAAGGACGCCCCGAACGATTTCATCTTTAACTAATGTCAAACCGCCTTCAAATTTCAAAAACCACTTAAATGCTTAAGTTTTGCCCATAACGTGCTCCCTACAAGCTGTCCTTAACAGTTCACATGCTTCTGTTGCAATTATACCGATGTTTTGCCCATAGCGTGCTCCCAACAAGCTGTCCTTAACAGTTCACATGCTTCTGTTGCAATTATACCGATGTTTTGCCCATAACGTGCTGCCTACAAGCTGTCCTTAACAGTTCACATGCTTCTGTTGCAATTATACCGATGTTTAGCCCATAACGTGCTCCCTACAAGCAGTCCTTAACAGTTCACATGCTTCTGTTGCAATTATACCGATGTTTTGCCCATAACGTGCTGCCTACAAAGCTGTCCTTAACAGTTCACATACTTCTGTTGCAATTATACCGATGTTTTGCCCATAACGTGCTCTCTACAAGCTGTCCTTAATAGTTAACATGCTTCTGTTGCAATTATACCGATGTTTTGCCCATAACGTGCTCCCTACAAGCTGTCCTTTACAGTTCACATGCTTCTGTTGCAATTATACCGAGGTTTTGCCCATAACGTGCTCCCTACAAGCTGTCCTTAACAGTTCACATGCTTCTGTTGCAATTATACCGATGTTAGGCCCATAACGTGCTGCCTACAAGCTGTCCTTAACAGTTCACATTCTTCTGTTGCAATTATACCGATGTTTTGCCCATAACGTGCTCCCTACAAGCTGTCCTTAACAGTTAACATGCTTCTGTTGCAATTATACCGATGTTTTGCCCATAACGTGCTCCCTACAAGCTGTCCTTAACAGTTCACATGCTTCTGTTGCAATTATACCGATGTTTTGCCCATAACGTGCTCCCTACAAGCAGTCCTTAACAGTTCACATGCTTCTGTTGCAATTATACCGATGTTTTGCCCATAACGTGCTCCCTACAAGCTGTCCTTAACAGTTCACATGCTTCTGTTGCAATTATACCGATGTTTTGCACATAACGTGCTCCCTACAAGCTGTCCTTAACAGTTCACATGCTTCTGTTGCAATTATACCGATGTTTTGCCCATAACGTGCTCCCTACAAGCTGTCCTTAACAGTTCACATGCTTCTGTTGCAATTATACCGATGTTTTGCCCATAACGTGCTGCCTACAAGCTGTCCTTAACAGTTCACATGCTTCTGTTGCAATTATACCGATGTTTTGCCCATAACGTGCTCCCTACAAGCTGTCCTTAACAGTTCACATGCTTCTGTTGCAATTATACCGATGTTTTGCCCATAACGTGCTCCCTACAAGCTGTCCTTAACAGTTCACTTGCTTCTGTTGCAATTATACCGATGTTTTGCCCATAACGTGCTGCCTACAAGCTGTCCTTAACAGTTCACATGCTTCTGTTGCAATTATACCGCTGTTTTGCCCATAACGTGCTGCCTACAAGCTATCCTTAACAGTTCACATGCTTCTGTTGCAATTATACAGATGTTTTGCCCATAACGTGCTCCCTACAAGCTGTCCTTAACAGTTCACATGCTTCTGTTGCAATTATACCGATGATTTGCCCATAACGTGCTCCCTACAAGCTGTCCTTAACAGTTCACATGCTTCTATTGCCATTATACCGATGTTTTGCCCATAACGTGCTCTCTACAAGCTGTCCTTAACAGTTCACATGCTTCTGTTGCAATTATACCGATGTTTTGCCCATAACGTGCTGCCTACAAGCTGTCCTTAACAGTTCACATGCTTCTGTTGCAATTATACCGATGTTTTGCCCATAACGTGCTCCCTACAAGCTGTCCTTAACAGTTCACATGCTTCTGTTGCAATTATACCGATGTTTTGCCCACAAAGTGCTCCCTACAAGCTGTCCTTAACAGTTCACATGCTTCTGTTGCAATTATACCGATGTTTTGCCCATAACGTGCTGCCTACAAGCTGTCCTTAACAGTTCACATGCTTCTGTTGCAATTATACCGATGTTTTGCTCATAACGTGCTGCCTACAAGCTGTCCTTAACAGTTTACATGCTTCTGTTGCAGTTATACCGATGTTTTGCCCATAACGTGCTCCCTACAAGCTGTCCTTAACAGTTCACATGCTTCTGTTGCAATTATACCGATGTTTTGCCCTTAACGTGCTGCCTACAAGCTGTCCTTAACAGTTCACATGCTTCTGTTGCAATTATACCGATGTTTTGCCCATAACGTGCTCCCTACAAGCTGTCCTTAACAGTTCACATGCTTCTGTTGCAATTATACCGCTGTTTTGCCCATAACGTGCTCCCTACAAGCTGTCCTTAACAGTTCACTTGCTTCTGTTGCAATTATACCGATGTTTTGCCCATAACGTGCTGCCTACAAGCTGTCCTTAACAGTTCACATGCTTCTGTTGCAATTATACCGATGTTTTGCCCATAACGTGCTGCCTACAAGCTGTCCTTAACAGTTCACATGCTTCTGTTGCAATTATACCGCTGTTTTGCCCATAACGTGCTGCCTACAAGCTGTCCTTAACAGTTCACAAGCTTCTGTTGCAATTATACCGATGTTTTGCCCATAACGTGCTCCCTACAAGCTGTCCTTAACAGTTCACATGCTTCTGTTGCAATTATACCGATGTTTTGCCCATAACGTGCTCCCTATAAGCTGTCCTTAACAGTTCACATGTTTCTGTTGCAATTATACCGATGTTTTGCCCATAACGTGCTCCCTACAAGCTGTCCTTAACAGTTCACATGCTTCTGTTGCAATTATACCGATGTTTTGCCCATAACGTGCTGCCTACAAGCTGTCCTTTACAGTTCACATGCTTCTGTTGCAATTATACCGATGTTTTGCCCATAACGTGCTGCCTACAAGCTGTCCTTAACAGTTCACATGCTTCTGTTGCAATTATACCGATGTTTTGCCCATAACGTGCTCCCTACAAGCTGTCCTTAACAGTTCACATGCTCCTGTTGCAATTATACCGATGTTTTGCCCATAACGTGCACCCTACAAGCTGTCCTTAACAGTTCACATGCTTCTGTTGCAATTATACCGATGTTTTGCCCATAACGTGCTCCCTACAAGCTGTCCTTAACAGTTCACATGCTTCTGTTGCAATTATACCGATGTTTTGCCCATAACGTGCTCCCTACAAGCTGTCCTTAACAGTTCACATACTTCTGTTGCAATTATACCGATGTTTTGCCCATAACGTGCTCCCTACAAGCTGTCCTTAACAGTTCACATGCTTCTGTTGCAATTATACCGATGTTTTGCCCATAACGTGCTCCCTACAAGCTGTTCTTAACAGTTCACATGCTTCTGTTGCAATTATACCGATGTTTTGCCCATAACGTGCTCTGTACAAGCTGTCCTTAACAGTTCACATGCTTCTGTTGCAATTATACCGATGTTTTGCCCATAACGTGCTCCCTACAAGCTGTCCTTAACAGTTCACATGCTTCTGTTGCAATTATACCGATGTTTTGCCCATAACGTGCTCTCTACAAGCTGTCCTTAACAGTTCACATGCTTCTGTTGCAATTATACCGATGTTTTGCCCATAACGTGCTGCCTACAAGCTGTCCTTAACAGTTCACATGCTTCTGTTGCAATTATACCGATGTTTTGCCCATAACGTGCTCCCTACAAGCTGTCCTTAACAGTTCACATGCTTCTGTTGCAATTATACCGATGTTTTGCCCATAACGTGCTCCCTACAAGCTGTCCTTAACAGTTCAGATGCTTCTGTTTCAATTATATCGAGTTGATGTTTGTTCTTCGTAATGTGACATTTCTGCTGCGCGGAAAAATCGCAGCACATGCAAAACAGTGTTCACTTCAGAGCGTCTACCTCAGCACTGCATGGTCACAGGAAGTCACGTGACATCTCATTTTTATCGCTGCATGTACAGTCTGGGTAAGAATTAAAGAAATCTCAGCGTCACCATTATTGTGAAACCATTCCAGAAACTTTTTGATCACATCTCGTAATCGGAGTCATCAAATATTCCTATGATTTTAACGAAAAACGTATATTTACAGGAATATTAATTTTAATATCACAATAGGTTGCTTATATAATTTTAGTAAAACATTATTGGGTAAAATATCTAGGGTTAATCTGTTTTGTAACCAACGCAAGTTTAACACATTTGTTCACTCATATTGTTATTCTAATTTTATACAATTGGAGAAGTAATTGTAGAAAGGATGGTTTATAATATGTTCTTATCTATGTGGTAATTAAACTGCAGTGATTAATTTTTTAACATTTAGATCAACTCAGAAACCTAAAGTACGATAAATATCAAATTAGGCATTTAAGTTACTTATCCTCCGAACATACCAAGATAGTAAAATATAAACCATTTCCCTCACTGAAGTTATTCATGTTGCCCAAAATGAATGTAATTTGATTAAACTGGCATATATTGGGATGAAAAATAAAATCTATATCTTGTATTTACTGCCAACTTCATTTAGAAGGAATTTTGCATACTTTGCATTTCCGGCACACAATAAGACTTATTGTACAAAAATGTGGACCTCTTTAACGACTACAATATATTTGAAAAGCGTTTTTATAGAATCAGCCACTTCCAGGATAACGTGTGTGAACAAGGGCACAGAACAGGAACTTTAAATGCTTTATTTTCTTTTCCTTCTACATCAAATATGTTACACCTGAAACCTAACTATCTTGTGCATCTTCCGGAAATTGTCACGCATCGGCTCTTCTCGTTAAAACTAACATTTTGACTGCACTGTGCTTTTATTGCAGTATCTTTATAATTATCGATTTTCACCTCTCACATCTTTTTTAAGATTTGCACTTTCTCTATACGTAGATACTATGTACATAGCGTATAGAGAAGGTATTGTATTGCACCCAAAAATTCGATACCCAGATTTCACTGGAAATATATGTTTTGAGACACCCTGAATCCAAAAACGGCATTTTCTGAAAAAGGTCCGTGTATGTGTGTAATGTGTGCGTGTCTGTGTGTCCGTGTGCCAGTGTGTCTGTGAACACGATAACTCAAAAAGGAAAAGTTTGTAAAATACCAATCTTGGTATTTAATTTTAGTATCTTCCAGGGATAAGACACGAAGATTTTGAGAAAAAACCGCTCCCCAACTACCCTTTACATGGAACATTTTTCGAAAATTTAGATTTACTTAAAAATGGCTCTAACAATTTTGATTAAAATGTCGTATATTAAAGATATTTACCTGACAAATAAAATGTATATCTTGAAGTTCCTGGGAATATCCTCTGAAGACTACTTTATTCTGGATGAATTTTACGGAATTTGCATAACTGCTAAACCGTAAGACTTGGACAAAAACTTACGACACAAAAAATATAGAATACGTTAAAACACACACTTTATGTTATATACATTTTTTGGTGGAGTTGGTCGTTTTTTAGAATTCTTTGTTTTTGGTTTCAGCTTTGAAAAACTTATACATTTGTCAGCTTTTGTCCATACAAAGGAACATAGCAACCAGCTTTTGACTATCACTTTAAACTATGATACTCCCTTATCTCGCTTCTACTTACAAGGAAGCAAGTAATAAGAATATTTCTACTAATTTTTTCTCGATTAGCATGAAGTAAATAGAAGCGCAAGCTTTATAACAATAATTTGTTGCAGAGATGTAGAGAAAGTCATGTGAATGGAACACATCAGATTTTTTCTCTTTAATCGCAAAAATGTTTAAACTTTATTAATTTCTCCGATTCTTTTATTTTTCTTTCTTAATGGATGTTCCTGATGCCGTCGCCAAGAGATGAGTTCTGTATAATGTGTACTTGTTTTGTTTTCTATCTGCAGGTGATATCGGCGGCTTTTCCTTTGGAAATTGCTCAGGGCAACGGTCTTCAGCCTGTAGTGTCAAACTGTTGGAGTTATTTTAAATCAGAATCTCATTCATGCTTCCATAGGATGGGGAGAATAGGTATAGTAAATAGACTAGCCGGGAGTCAAACCCGGCTAAAGAAAGAGCTCTACTGATTGAGCTAGGAGCTCAGGTAGCATTACTTTATGCCGCATATTGTAATAGACTTTACATGTTGTAGTTTTAAAATAGCATTCCTCAATATGACGGCATTTACTCTTCCTTCACACTTTCTTCAATTTCAATATACACTTATCAGCTTCTAAAAGCATCCCCGAAATGTATATATATATATATATATATATATATATATATATATATATTGATAACTATTATTTTGTCTTGTTCAATCTTTAGCTCATTTTATTCTTCTTCTTCTTCTTCTCTACTGATTTTTGTGTCATATAGAAAACATCTTCCATAATTGGATTTACAATGATTCACTAAACGTATAAAGTTAATTCTTTAAATATATTTTGTATTTCTGCAAGCAATTATACTTATCTTATGTAACAGAAGAGGTATTTGATAACAGAAATCATACATTTGACATACAGGTACTTAATTAAGAATGTTGTGTTGGCAACAGTTTAGTGAGAAGGTTGGTTGCTGCAGCCAATCGGGTTATACAGATAGCTGTTAATTGAGTGATTAGGCAGCTTTCTGAACGTACTAGCAGTTTTGAGCTTTACCATCACTAAATCTACCGTTTCCTTTTAGGAGGAGGAGTATCATAATTTGTTTTGTAGACTAAGCAAGATTCTGACTTGTACAATTATAACATTTTGTGTTTTTCTTCATATTTGGATATCTACAATACGTAACTATTTAGCAGTTTTCACTGTCCGGAAATTACAACACTATATTCATCTAAGTGTTTACAGCCATGATGATGTGCACTTCCACTGCTGTATTCTCCCACTTTCATATGTTCTTCAGATGTGGAACTGAATATCACAAAGTGCGTGTGATATATGACTCGCTCTGCACACAAAATATGAGTGAATGGTGGCATACCTGCTGAAGTACCTAGTTACTTTGTTAGAAGTGAACGCTACAAATAACACAACTTTAAATAGTAATGCCCTAATAAAGATTGTTTACTGTAGATAAGAAGGTAAGTCGATATGCAGGCTGTTTAGTAATATCGAATCTGAAAATATGTGTAGATGGGCGCCTAGTTGCACGAAAAACAAAAATTTTAAAATTTCGAGATATCTTAAGCTCTTGTTGACGAATTATCGATCTGGACAAGTTCTCCCTAGAGGGATTGCAAACGTCTGCAGAGGAACAAATGAATTGGTGCCAAGTGGACTCGCTCTCCGGATATTCTCATTTACTTGCTCCAGTCCACGGTAAAGCTCTCGCTACTGCCATCGGAAACGGCTTTATTGTCAAGATTTTCCTTTTTTTTAATTGAAGCCGGATGATTGCCTTTTGTTTGTTGACGCCTCAAGATACGTGATTCCGTCACACAAGATGCGCGTACTGCAAATAAAAGCAGAAGATCCAAAACAAATCAGATGAAAGCATTGTGAATACTAGAGACGGTCTTTGATGATAGGTTCTTGCTGCGTCTGTTGGCGCTTTTCACTTTCTCTACACGTACTACGTACGAAGGTAATTGTAATGCACCCAAATATTCGATACCGAGATTTCACCGGAAAAATATGTTTTAGGGTCCCCTGTGTCCGGAAAAAGAATTTTCAGAAAAAAGGTCTCCGTGTGTGTCCGTGAGTCTGTGAACACCATAACTCAAAAACGAAAAGTCGGTAAAATACCAAACTTCGATTAAAGTTTAGTATCTTCCAGAGATGCGACACCAAGATTTTGAGAACAATCCCCCGCACTCCTAACTACCCATTACATGTTCCGATATTTTTGATTTCCCTAAAAATGGCTGTAACAATTTTGATTAAAATGCCGTATATTAAATATATTTAAGTGACAAATAAAATGTACATCTTGAATATTCTGGAAATAGCCTCTGAACACTACTTTATTCTGGATGAATTTTCCGGAATTTTGCATAACTCTTAAACCGTAAGAGATTGACAAAATCTTACCATAGAAAAATCTAGAGCACCTTAAAGCACATATTTTATATTATATACATTTTTTTTCGTGGAGTTGATCATTTTTTAATTATTATCTTGTTTTTGGTTTTATCTTTAAAAAACTTATGCTGTTCTCATACAGGAATGTGTCAACTTCTGTCCATACTAACAAAGCAACTTCAGTCACATAGAAACCAGCTTTTTACTATCACTGTAACCTATTGTACTCCCTTATTCGCTTCAACTTACAAAGAATCAAATAATACGTCTATTTCTGCTAATTTGTTCTCGATTATCATGAATTAAATAGAAGCGTAAGCTTTTTAACAATAATTTGTTGCAGAGATGTAGAGAAAGTCATGTGAATGGAACACATCAGATTTTTAATTTTAGGATTGGTGGATCCATTAGCTCAAGTTCGGAAAATGTCTGATTTGGTCCTCAAGTAAGGGCCAGAGCTAAACCATATATGAATTCACATGAATTTCTCTACATCTCTGCAAGAAATTGTTAAAAAGTTTAGACATATTTAATTCATGCAAATCAAGAAAAAAAATAGCAGGAATAGTCTTATTATTTATTTCCTTGGAAGTAGAAGCGAAATAAGAGAGTACCAAGGTTAAAGTGATAGTTAAAAGCTGGTTGCTATGTGAGTGAAGTTCCTTTGTTTGTATGGACAGGAGTTGACAAATTCCTGTATGAGAAAAGCTTAAGTTTTTAAAGGTAAAACCAAAAATAAGGAATATGTAAGGAGTGATAAATTCCAAGAAATAATGTATATAATATAAAGTGTGTGTTTTTTACGTGCTCTACATATTTTGTGTGATAAGTTTTTGACCAAAGAAATGGACAAAGATTTACCACCAAAGAATGTAGAGCACATTAAAGCACACAATTTGTTTTATACAATTTTTTTCGACGAGTTGATGCTTTTTGAGATATTTATTGTTTTTGTTTCAGCTTTGAAAAACTTGTACTTTTCTCATACACTAATTTGTCAACTCGTGTCCATACAAACAAAGGAAATTCAGTCACAGAGCAACCAGCTTTTGACTGTCACTTTAACCTGTTTTATTTTCTTATTTCGCTTCTACTTACAAGGAAGCAAGTTATAAGACTATTTCTGCTATTTTTTCTCGATTAGCATGAAGTAAATAGAAGAATAAGCTTACTAACAATAATTTGTTGCAGAGATGTAGAGAAAGTCATGTGAATGGAACATATCAGACTTTTTTGGATAAAGGGTACTCTAAAACATATTTGCGGTGAAATCTCGGTATCGAATTTTTGGGTGGGGTACAATAGCTTCTCTATACACTATGTACATAGTGCGTGTAAAGAAAGTAGTAAGAATTGTGGGCCGCTTGAGGATGGGAATGTTGTAGTTTGATCTGTACCTGTTGCTTTATTAAACTAGGCGGCCCAAGATCCCGGGCATAGGAGTAGTGTTTGTAGTGAGCTCCCCTCTCCGTATGAAGGACTGGGTGCCTGAAGGGGCACGTAACTACATAAGAAAAACCTGGAACGAGTGGTCGGCCCGTAGCCAGGCATGAGTGTCAGCAAGTGGGTACGAAATGAAAGCGAAATGGATGATAGGAAAGTCGATGATGGAGCAGTTATTGAAATGAGTGGCGGGGTAAGCCGGTGGTCTCTGAGAAAACCCGCCAGATGTCGTTTCGTCCATCACACATGCCAGATGTTGGCGCTTGGGTTCGAACTCGGGCCGTCAAGGTGGGACGTAAGTAGTCTAATGATTCTGCCACGGCAGATAAAATAATGAATTCACAAAATGTAGATTTATTGTTTAAATAAACACAATTCTCCTCAGGTGTTCTTTCGCGGAATTAATAATTATAATGAGAAGTTTTGCGCGGTAATTTCTAGCGATGAACAACGTGTTGATTTGTTCATGTAATAAATACTATGTATACCTCTCGTGTATGTATAGTGTGCGCACTAAGTCCGTATACCCCTATATTAAATTCAAACTGACGTGAAATAAAAGTACAAATGTTCAATATCTATGTTCCTCCTGACATGTTAGGAACCCAAAACATGGGTGTGTGACGCCCATTGTCTCTGCACAGCCGCCATGTTCTCGTGTTCATCTTACTCAACATCACTGAATGAATTATCAGATGCTGATTGGGAACACGTGGGGTCGGATGCTGCAACAATCCAAACAATGTCTGAGAAGGCAACACTTCATTTTCAGATCCACTTTAATGTGTTTCCTCATGGTTGACTCCGGTAGCCCTAACTCTGCAGCACGTTTCCTTAAGGAGCTTGTTCCACGTCAGCACAAAGTCCAAGTCTGGTGGATGGTGTTCCACTTCTCGTCGCGTCGCCCGTTAAAGAGGTTTCTGTTCCCACGCTAACAACGTCTTCTTTGTCGGTGGCGCTTTCTCAAACCGTGCAACGAAATCCTCCATGACATTTCTCACTGATTTACCATTAATTTGACGCTCATGACATTTCTCACTGATTTACCATTAATTTGACGCTCATGACATTTCTCACTGATTTACCATTAATTTGACGCTCATGACATTTCTCACTGATTTACCATTAATTTGACGCTCATGACATTTCTCACTGATTTACCATTAATTTGACGCTCATGACATTTCTCACTGATTTACCATTAATTTGACGCTCATGACATTTCTCACTGATTTACCATTAATTTGACGCTCATGACATTTCTCACTGATTTACCATTAATTTGACGCTCATGACATTTCTCACTGATTTACCATTACCACCACAGAGTGGACACTCAATTGTGTGATCACTTTATCAGCCGTTCTTTCTCGGCATCAACTAATTTGATTGATAAGATTTGTTGTCATAAGAGCGACAACAATCGAAGTCGTCAACAATGGGTATCTGACAGGAGAATAATATGAATATATACCAACCTCGAAAACATATTTACTCCCGTTCTTTAAAAGTTAGTAACTACGAGGGGTGTATGGACTTTGTACGCACACTGTATTATCCTTCTTATAGATTAAAGACATCAAGTCGTGTGCTTGATAAGGCGGGTGCAACTTTCAGTGCAAGTAAATAACCTGTGTATTACATCACAAATTAGAGATGATGATGTAAATCTCCACGTATATTAGAAATTTCCTCACCTATTACGTCACATAATGGGACAACAGAAGTTGAAAAACAAAGCACGCATATTCCCTCCGGTCGCAAATAAATTAGACTGTAAAAGAAAAGCTACTTGTAGACATAAGATGTAACCCAAGCAAGCAAACAGAGCAAAGTGCTACATATATGGATTACCATTACATGAAAGTATGAACTCACGCGGAAATTAACTGGAAGGTGGGCAGATTTCCAAGAGGCATGACATGGACCTTTTCTTATAGTATTGGGAGAGTGGTCATTTGCCCGGGAGGGGGTCTGCTCCGGGTTGTCAACTGAGATTGCTTTTTCTATTGCTGGGCAATCAGGTTCAAGTGTAAGGCGTTTGTCTTTTGTAGAATCCCAAATACTTATACTCTCCTAAGGTCCCCTAGCGCATGGCTCCAGCACAGGGCAGCCAGGACAAGTGAACCAAAGAAAGATGTATTACACCCAGTGACGTAGCGCGAAATAAAATAATGGGAACGCTACAATTTAAAATAAATAAAAGTTGCAGGTGGGAAGTTGCACATTTTATCGAATTTTGCGCCTGTAAATTAGGTTTGAGATTGACAATGAAAACAAGAAATAACAATGTTAATATTATAGTTATATTGAAAACAACACTCACCTAAGCTGACTTATTTACCAAATCCATCCGTTGGTTCCTCTTTATTGCGAGCGTGTCATTTTCCTTGTCAAAAAAAAGGGCATCAGAGGACAGTTCTGCCAACAACTACTTTTCTACACTAAAAGGTTTTCGTTGCTCAAACGGTGAATGACCATTGAGTTTCTTAAATATGTTTTTATTCTCGTGAGTGAACTCATTGCTCTCTCACTGCTTGTAGCAGGATATGTTACAACCAAACGCAATGGCTTAGTCACCTCCTCATACACCAAGTCTGCGCAGTACATTTTGTGGTGATACATGCTTTTGATGATACATATAAATATTAAAGAGCTCATTTGCAAGCTGGTCTGAAATAAAATAACCAGGGTTCTGCTTTATTAGTTTGGATATTTTCATCTAAAGAAATTCTTTCTTATGTTCCATGATTCAGTAATTCTGCACCCTCCAGCTGTGGAAAATCTTCAAATCTGGATTTCATTTGAAGAACTTGGCAATCAATGATTTCATATGTCAGCACTTTCAATCTAGTCTTTTGAGAGTCACTGAAACTTACATTTCTATTCAACTGAACACTATGAAAGACTCGCATTTTTAGGTTTTGTATATTCGCAATGGCGAGTTGTATTTCATTATGGCACGCATTTATATTAACCAGTGACTGCAGAACACGTACTACAATTTTAATGACAAAGAAACACAATTAACATTACACTCCGGATACACAAACACGCCAGTGTACACGGCTAAACGCTAGCGTATGTACGATACGTATGTGAGGGGTCTGCGGGACTGAGAGGGGTAGCCAAGAGTTTGGTCAGGGATTTGCGGGGAGGTTCTGCTAGCCATATCACAAACAGGCAGTGAAACGCTGACTCGTCTCAGTGTATGGTGCTGTTTTCGAACGGACGGATTCACTTGTAAATCTCGTGTTTGCTATTTAGGCTTCTTACGGTTGTATGGTGTACGAAAAAAATCGCTACTAAGTGATTGCATGCTATAATGTCCTCCTTTAAAGCTGTTAGAAAACGAAATAAATATAAAACAATTAAAGACACAAAAATAAGGCGAACGCACAGCGTACTAGCGTTCCCTAAAACGACGTCCCAAGAAACACCACAAGAAACACACGGACGTGCAGGTAGTTGATGTGCAGGATAAACAGGTGCGAGAGGTGGTTTCAGGCTTAAAGCAAAGATCGACAAGCTGACGTCAGTCCTCAGTTTCAGCACGGTTATAGAACTAGAGGCTTGTGGCATAGAACGATAGCAGTGGCAGCCGTTGATTGCGCAGAAATGACTTTACATAAAGACGGGAGCGCAAGTGTGAGACTGGTCGGAGCTGATGGTTGGTGAAGGTCTGTTTCGATATTCAACAGGTGTAACAATGGAGAGGGAATATGTTACATGTTCCTTTACTACATACAATAGAAAGCCACCGTATTGCCAAGTTGGGCATTGCAACAGCAAGGTAAACACAATTCGCTAAAGGCTGGACAGCACAGGACAAAGATTATCAGACACGTACAACCTCTGACACTCGAAAACAATATGGCCATCCATTCATTCAGCTCAGAGATAATACATAAACAACATTACCTAAAGGCTGAAAATTTTCCTGTACAATTTTCTCAGCCAAATGACGTTATGAAATGCTTCCCAGCGCAAACTGACAAATGAACTCATGAAAATAGTGTAGCTTTTACATACCTATAAGTCCCTAAAATTATAACAGTACAAATGCACATGTGAAATTTACAGAAAAATCTGATGTGATCCATTCACCTGACTTTCTCTACATCTCTGCAATAAATTACTGTTAAAAATCTTATGCAGCTATTTATTTCATACTAATCGTCAAACAATTAGCAGAAATAACCTTATTACGTGCTTCCTTGTAAGTAGAAGGGAAATAAAACTGTAGCATGGATTAAAGTGATAGTCAAAAGCTGATTTCTATGTGACTGAAGTTCCTTTGTTTGTTTGGAGAGGAGTTGAGAAATTCCTGTATGAGAATAGTATAAGTTTTTCAAGGCTGAAACCAAGAACAAGGAATATCTAAAAACGATCATCTCCACGAAAAAATGTGTAGAACATAAATTGTGTGTTATAATGTGCTCTACATTTTTTGTGTGGTAAGTTTTTGACCATTTCTTACGGTTTAACAGTTCTTCAAAGTTCCGTAAAATTCATCCAGAATAAGTCTTCAGAGGCTAATCGTGTTCTTAGGCAGTCCATGGTATTGTCGGAAACCATGTTGTATATTGTGTCGTAGGCTTTCTCTATATCAAGACTAACTAGAGTGCATTCTTGTGATTTGTTGAATGTGTCTAGTGTTGTTAGGCAGTCCATGGTATTGTCGGAAACCATGTTGTATATGGGAGAAAAACAGCATGTGTTCTAGTGTTGTTAGGCAGTTCACGGTATTGTCGGAAACCATGTTGTAGTGTTGTTAGGCAGTCCACGGTATTATCGGAAACCATGTTGTATATGGGAGAAAAACATCATGAGTTCTAGTGTTGTCAGGCAGTCCACGGTATTATCGGAAACCATGTTGTAGTGTTGTTGGGCAGTCCACGGTATTATCGGAAACCTTGTTGTATATGGGAGAAAAACATCATGAGTTCTAGTGTTGTTAGGCAGTCCACGGTATTGTCGGGAACCATGTTGTATATGGGAGAAAAACATCACGTGTTCTAGTGTTGTTAGGCAGTCCATGGTATTGTCGGAAACCATGTTGTATATGGGAGAAAAACATCACGTGTTCTAGTGTTGTTAGGCAGTCCATGGTATTGTCGGAAACCATGTTGTATATGGGAGAAAAACATCACGTGTTCTAGTGTTGTTAGGCAGTCCACGGTATTGTCGGAAACCATGTTGTATATGGGAGAAAAACATCACGTGCTCTAGTGTTGTTAGGCAGTCCATGGTATTGTCGGAGACCATGTTGTATATGGGAGAAAAACATCACGTGCTCTAGTGTTGTTAGGCAGTCCACGGTATTGTCGGGAACCATGTTGTATATGGGAGAAAAACATCACGTGCTCTAGTGTTGTTAGGCAGTCCACGGTATTGTCGGAAACCATGTTGTATATGGGAGAAAAACATCACGTGTTCTAGTGTTGTTAGGCAGTCCACGGTATTATCGGAAACCATGTTGTATATGGGAGAAAACCATCATGTGTTCTAGTGTTGTTAGGCAGTCCACGGTATTGTCGGGAACCATGTTGTATATGGGAGAAAAACATCATGTGTTCTAGTGTTGTTAGGCAGTCCATGGTATCGTCGGGAACCATGTTGTATATGGGAGAAAAACATCACGTGTTCTAGTGTTGTTAGGCAGTCCACGGTATTATCGGAAACCATGTTGTATATGGGAGAAAAACATCATGTGTTCTAGTGTTGTTAGGCAGTCCACGGTATTGTCGGGAACCATGTTGTATATGGGAGAAAAACATCACGTGTTCTAGTGTTGTTAGGCAGTCCACGTTATTGTCGGGAACCATGTTGTATATGGGAGAAAAACATCACCTGTTCTAGTGTTGTTAGGCAGTCCACGGTATTATCGGAAACCATGTTGTATATGGGAGAAAAACATCATGTGTTCTAGTGTTGTTAGGCAGTCCACGGTATTGTCGGGAACCATGTTGTATATGGGAGAAAAACATCACCTGTTCTAGTGTTGTTAGGCAGTCCACGGTATTATCGGAAACCATGTTGTATATGGGAGAAAAACATCATGTGTTCTAGTGTTGTTAGGCAGTCCACGGTATTGTCGGGAACCATGTTGTATATGGGAGAAAAACATCACGTGTTCTAGTGTTGTTAGGCAGTCCACGGTAGGGTCGGGAACCATGTTGTATATGGGAGAAAAACATCATGTGTTCTAGTGATGTTAGGCAGTCCATGGTATTGTCGGGAACCATGTTGTATATGGGAGAAAAACATCATGTGTTCTAGTGTTGTTAGGCAGTCCACGGTATTGTCGGGAACCATGTTGTATATGGGAGAAAAACATCATGTGTTCTAGTGTTGTTAGGCAGTCCATGGTATTGTCGGAAACCATGTTGTATATTGGAGAAAAACATCACGTGTTCTAGTGTTGTTAGGCAGTCCACGGTATTGTCGGGAACCATGTTGTATATGGGAGAAAAACATCACGTGTTCTAGTGTTGTTAGGCAGTCCACGGTATTGTCGGGAACCATGTTGTATATGGGAGAAAAACATCACGTGTTCTAGTGTTGTTAGGCAGTCCACGGTATTGTCGGGAACCATGTTGTATATGGGAGAAAAACATCATGTGTTCTAGTGTTGTTAGGCAGTCCACGGTATTGTCGGGAACCATGTTGTATATGGGAGAAAAACATCATGTGTTCTAGTGTTGTTAGGCAGTCCATGGTATTGTCGGAAACCATGTTGTATATGGGAGAAAAACATCACGTGCTCTAGTGTTGTTAGGCAGTCCATGGTATTGTCGGGAACCATGTTGTATATGGGAGAAAAACATCATGTGTTCTAGTGTTGTTAGGCAGTCCATGGTATTGTCGGAAACCATGTTGTATATGGGAGAAAAACATCACGTGTTCTAGTGTTGTTAGGCAGTCCATGGTATTGTCGGGAACCATGTTGTATATGGGAGAAAAACATCATGTGTTCTAGTGTTGTTAGGCAGTCCATGGTATTGTCGGGAACCATGTTGTATATGGGAGAAAAACATCATGTGTTCTAGTGTTGTTAGGCAGTCCATGGTATTGTCGGGAACCATGTTGTATATGGGAGAAAAACATCATGTGTTCTAGTGTTGTTAGGCAGTCCACGGTATTGTCGGGAACCATGTTGTATATGGGAGAAAAACATCATGTGTTCTAGTGTTGTTAGGCAGTCCACGGTATTGTCGGGAACCATGTTGTATATGGGAGAAAAACATCATGTGTTCTAGTGTTGTTAGGCAGTCCACGGTATTGTCGGGAACCATGTTGTATATGGGAGAAAAACATCATGTGTTCTAGTGTTGTTAGGCAGTCCACGGTATTGTCGGGAACCATGTTGTATATGGGAGAAAAACATCATGTGTTTTAGTGTTGTTAGGCAGTCCATGGTATTGTCGGAAACCATGTTGTATATGGGAGAAAAACATCACGTGTTCCAACGCAGTCTCGTACCCACAATTTGTTCTAGTAGTTTACTCATTGTGCCACCAAGGGTTATAGGACGATAGCTTTCAGGTAGAGTAGAATCATTGCTTGGTTTAGGTATAACTATTATGTACGATTTTTCCAAGCTTGAACGGAATACTTGTTATGTCCTTATATAATTGAACAATTTTTGTAGGCCATTGTCAGGCATTTGTTTTAGCATCATGTAAGGTCCGATCCTGGGGTGAAAGAGTTGCAGGGTTTCTTGCAAACTTGGTATTTATTTTGGTCGCTCTTCTTAAATTTGATTTAACCTGTTTTGAGGCATCCTGAAACTTTATAAAATCTTCTCCGTAATGTCTGTCATTTGAAATTTCTGCAAAAAATTTGCAAAAAATGTCGGATATTTGTTTAGGATCGTTGGTTAATTCATTTGTGGTTTTATCCCATAAATAAGATATTGGTACTTTCCTATTGTTTCCAATTATTTTTCTTATTCTGCTCCAAATAGTGCTTGAGGGAGTTTTGTGATTCATTGCGGATATAAATCCGATCCAGGAAATCATTTTACTTTCTTTTATAACGTGACGTGCCTTAGTAAATTTTTGGAATCGTATTTTATTTTCCATTGTTGGATGCTTCTTAAATTTGAATATTTTTGCTTTTTATTGTCATCTTGCAGTTTTCATTCGAACAAGGGATTGTTTGATTCCTTATCTTAATAGTTTTGGTTTATTTCTGCGCATTTAAGTGCTACTTTAGTGAAGTCTTCACTGAAGCAATGTTTAAGGAGTTATAATCTTCGAATTGATTTAAGAAGACTACGGCAACGTCTATTGCTGTTTACTTTCTCTACACGTACTATATTAGTGCATAGAGAAAGTATTGCACTCCACCCAAAAATTCGATACCAAGATTTCACCGGAAATATATGTTTTAGGGTCCCCTGTATCCAAAATAAAAAAAAAAAAAAAGCATTTCCAGAAGATGGTCCTTGTGCGTGCGTGTGTGTCCGTGTGTCTGTGAACACGATAGCTCAAAAAAGAAAATAAGTTCAGTATCTACCAGAGAAATATAGAGAAAGTCATGTGAATGGAACACATCAGATATTTTATATTTAGGCCAGGCAACTTGATACATGTTCCATCTTGGGGACGTTGTGGAACATATTGAGCACGTCACTTCCATGTAATACAGGGTTAACTGACCATTAGGACTAGCTAATGTTAGATCAACAGAACTGAAAGATCCATGAGCTAAGTCAAACCCTATGGGTTGGGATTATTAGGTCATTTTACTGTATTAATGCCTCTATTATTTTACCTCTTTGATTAGTGGATTTAGATTCCCATGTGGCTATTAAAATTGCCCCAATTGTGGTCTGTAGGTTAAAATATGTTTAGTTAAAATATTTCCTGCTAGCGCTTCGTCCCTGTCTGTGCGGGACATCATCAGAGGCAATGTGCTAACTTGGAAAGAATTACGATAGTGCTAGTTAGCGACGTGAGCACATTGCCTCTGAAGGTGTCCCTCACAGAAACGTTAGGAAGAAATATTTTAACTAAACATATTTTAATCCACAGACCACGGCAAAACAGCCCGAAAATGTTAAATTTTAAAACTAACGACACCGGCCGTGAAAGCTAAACACATACATTTAGTAAGTATTATTTTTAAGGTTTGAATTTTATTGAAACGTTATGTATCAGTTATTCTATTAACATAATAAGAGAAACCATCATGCCATTAAATTTATACGGAATCTCGATATACCGAAATTTTTCATCTCATGGATCTCTTAATGATAAAAAGGAACTTGAAAGAGATTTCACACGAAATACTTGTTTTAGTACCCTCAGAGTCCAAAAAAAGTTTTTTTCACAAACAGGTCCGAGTGAGTGTGTGGGGAGGGGTCTTTGGACAGCATAGCTCAAAAACGAAAAGACGGTTAAATACCAAATTTTGTATTTAATGTTGGTATCTTCCAAGGATGCGACACGAAGATTTTCAAGAAAATTCCCCCACTCCTAGCTATCCTTTACATAAACAAATTTTCGAAAATGTTGTATTTTTTAAAAATGACTAGAGATTTTGATTGAAATATCGCATATTAAAGCCATTTTTATCAAAAATAAAATGTATAACTTGAATTTTCTGGGTATACCTAGAAATATGCTTGTTTATTCGGGATGAATTTTGCTTAACTAGTAAACCGTGAGAGATAGACAGAAACTTACTATACAAGAATTTAAATCTGGCTAAAATACACAAGTTATATCATATACATTTTTTTCGTGGAACTTACTGTTTTCGAAGTATTCCTGGTCATTATTTTCAATTGATAAGTACTTTTCTCAGACGGGAGTGTTCTACTCCTGGCCAATCAAAGAAGCGATTTGCAATGACAATCGCCTAACGACTGTTTTTAAAACATTTGACTATCACTTTAGCCTAGCACATTCCCTTAGTTCCAGTCTACTCATAAGGAACTAAGTAACAAAATTCTGCTAATGTTCATCTCAATTAGTGTGGTGTTGAAAGAAGAACTATCTTTTGTAAGAAGTTTGTTTGTAAAGTAGCTAGAGAATTCGCTAATTATAAGAGAATTATTATTCTGATAGAACGTTTGAGCTAGAGTTTTCAACTTTGCTCAGTAATTTATTTATTTGCGTGATTTAGGTGCGCCAATTTTCCGGTAAATATAGAATGTTAAGAGTATTTAGTTCCGTGTCTGTTAATATGCCTCAACTGCACTCAAACGTGCACGTGGTAGCATCAAGTTACCTTCCCGTAACTCAATTGTCTACATGTTTTTCATTCCGTTTGTGGATAATTGGAACATAGCCCTGCGGCTTATGAATCATGCAGCGCTACATTTCGGCCTGCATGTGGAATTGGCCGATAAAACGTTCCGGAGCGGCTATTAACAGCGCGTGGAAAAGCATGGGATGTCGATCTGACAACCGCAACAACTACAACTTCTAACTCAAGACATTTTAAATAATCCATTGCTTATCTGTTTTGTTTATGATCTAGATTTTACTACAGATAAATAGCCAGCAATATCTGCTTGCTCATAAAATTTAATTTCAATCTCCTCTGTCATTTTTCCCTTTAATTAAACTTCTAGAGCTCACACTAAAGGCTTACTCAAAGTAAAGACTGGCATTTAACAGCACACAAATTTAAACGAATATAAACTGTCCTTCTATTATTTTCAAACATTAAAACTAATATTTTCTAAATATATACCTAAGCTTTCACGGCCGGTGTCGTTAGTTTTAAAATTTAACATATTCGGGCTGTTTTGCCGTGGTCTGTGGGTTAAAATATGTTTAGTTAAAATATTTCTTCTGTGAGGGACACCTTCAGAGGCAATGTGCTCACGTCGCTAACTCGCACTATTGTAATTTTTTCCGAGTTAGCGACAAAAGCACATTGCCTCTGATGATGTCTCTCACAGAAAGGAACGAAACGTTAGAAAGAAATATTTTAACCTACAGACCGCAGCAAAACAGCCCAAAAATTTAAATGTTAAAAAAAAAGTAATACCTATTGTTTGTAACTTTTTCTTAAATGCTAT
Source organism: Hymenopus coronatus (assembly GCA_030762935.1). NCBI lineage: Eukaryota > Metazoa > Arthropoda > Insecta > Mantodea > Hymenopodidae > Hymenopus > Hymenopus coronatus. Next base: position 7,238,243 of record CM060885.1, on the reverse strand, counting down.
CGGTTTGGTTTTTGTTTCATAATTTGAGAAAGGTTGTCATTGCTATAATGCCATGGAATTTACTAAGTTCTCCATCAATGGTTTCTGCTGCCCTCCATGGTGTAATGGTTACCATGCTAGTCTCATACACCCAAGGTCGCGGGTTCATACCCTGCCGAGGACGATGGATTTTTTTCGGGCGTAAAAATCTTTAGCATGGCTTCCTTGTGAAGGGAAGTAAAGCCGTTGGTCCCGTGTTGTACATTTACGGCACGTAAAAGAACCTCAAGCCCGATAGAGAGGGGTCTCTCAAAAAATTAACCGTCTTTCTCGCCCAGTATAGAATGGAACGCTGAGAACCATAGGAGCTAAAGAGCGTCCATAAATAAAACTCCAATTTTCTTCTACTTACTTTATACTTTGTTTTAAAATTTCCGGCTATGTACCCAAATGTGCACTGTTGAAGGGGGTTGTTATTTTTAACATCTATTTCCTTGATGAAATCCATGCTCTTTGTCAATTTATTATTCCATGTACCATTGAACAAGACACAATTGCAGCTCCTTTGTCAGTGGAAGGAGTGAAACATAAAGTTTAAATACAAAACGAATAGTGTCGACATGCGCCAAAAGCTAAGTACGTACAACGGTACAACTAAGAACAAATATGATACACGATTATCTGACAGTAATGCTGTGGCCCTCAGAAGAGCTCACTAAAATACGGAAACGGGTTAAAACAATTAATGTACTAGAACCTATTCTTTGATTTGCAGTTAGAACCCACGTGATGAGTCAGGAAAAACATTCCTCTACCACCTTGTCTTTCGCAGCTCTTTGGTTCTGATTCAGACCTAATGACGGTTGCTATGGCACAAGAGCCGAGCTACAATAACAGCGTTTGCTAAAAGGCCAGTGCGACAGCTGGCTCACTGGTATACTTCGTGCTGCAGGAGATGAACTGGCAGCTGCGCTTATTTTTCGCGCAGCACACAATATTCAGTAACACGTTGCAGCTCAATCTATCAAATGCTGATCATTTTTATGATATAATTGATACAACATTTGCAGTATTTATTCATCTTTATTTTAAATTACGTAGGTTGCTATTAATCCCCTACAGTTAAAATAAGATGCTTTGTGTTTTAAAACACACTCCGAATGGAAATGACATGCTTTTGTGTTAATTATTCGGCCGTAAGGAAAATGAGCAAGCTGACTTTATGTACAAAAAATGTCTTATCATGAACTATATGACCAGTATTAACATAACATGTACTATAAGTTATATGAATACGTAGGCCGTGCCGTGGCCAACTCTCACCTAGACGGCCGGGGTTCGACCCCAAGCGACCGCATGTGAGATTTGTGGTGGACAAAACGGCGCAGGAGCGGGTTTTCTCCGGGTACTGCGGTTTCCCCCGCCATCGCATTCCAACGGTGCTCCATCATCATTCATGTATCATCAGTGTCACCGCCTGCGGTGCCATTAGTAGTTAAAGCGGGTGTTAAACCTACCAAAAAAATCGATGAATACGAAAACAAGGATGCACTATTCTTTGACAAGAGTAACTAAGGACATGTTTACTCAAAACTGAATACATCCAAACACTTTAATTTTTTGCACTGTATCTTAGTAAACTATTACTGGAACTATACCACACCTCTGTTTCCGATGTTGTGGTAAATTTTTGTAATATAAATAGATAGACTAAAAATGTGATGTGAGTGTGAATCTGCCTATCCAACTCCTGTCTTAGTCACAGTTTCTGTGAGAAAACAATTAAAACTATCACTACATACCTCTGTTTCTTCTTCACTTCAAGGCCTGTTTCGGCTTCGCAGTGGTCAGGTCATCATTTCCTTTCCCACGTTATAACCTATAATTTCAGCTGGTACTCTTCTCTATCTATTCTTTAATCCCTGCTTTCCAGTTTTCTTTGCTTCGTTTAGCTTGCTATTTAATAACAAATATCTAGATCTTCTACACTAACTTCATAGCCTAATTTACTTGCAAAACACTCGACATTGATATTTGTTCTATGGTTTCATACTCTATGACTGTTTTTCCACTACAATAATTGACCATATCCTTTGCTCTTTTTGTACAGATTCTAAATGTATAGCCTTTGCTTATCTCTTTTTATTTGTATAATAAATGTGTCTCTTAATTTTTCGGTATTATTGCAATATTATCAGCTATATATATTATTAATTCTGACACGATCGCTGTTGAGAAGCACAAGGATCCCCAAAAGGGTTGTACATTCATATTTCTGGACACTTTGGTCTAAATTATACATTCATCTAAATATTTATGTTTTCTTACATTTCACAATCTTTCACAATACATATCCAGTATTATACATACCGCAAGTATGTAACGGGAGTTTAGTTTTCCTTTGGAGGAATTCTATGGGGACTCACAGCTCATAAACTACGTGCCGCTTTGCACATCACCAAGGGGATCAGATCGAATGTTCTAGAACATTCTGTTGTGCTTAACTGGATAGGAAAGTATTGACTATATAAGAAGCGCCAGAACCGTTATCTCGAGCTTGGTCTCTTGGTCGGACTCCTGCATTCTGATTCTCGAACTCTTGGGTTGGCCTTTGCCGCACGACTTGGAGCTCCAGCGCAACGTCAACAGCAACCGTGCCGTCTAGAAAAGGTAAGCTCCAATGGGAGTCTTTATATAATCAATAAAAATGGACCATTCTGGACCATTGAGTTGTGTTTACCATCTATAATCAACCATACTACAATCTAACCCCTCTTGTCATCACACGCTTGTGAGGTGACACTATCGTGGAGGAGCCGGGTAGTGTCCAGTTGAATCGTTCCCACAAAACCTGAATATTTCCAACTACTAGACACAGAATAGGCGGAGTTAAATTGTTAGACAAACTCACCAAGTTTTAATAAATATCCACATGAGCGTCTTTGGTACCCCGAAGAATATCAAGACAGAAGTCTGTCTCCGCAACATTACTGGAGTAACGGAAGCCAAGTGCTGTACTGGAGTTGGGTACTTGTATGACTGCAACGTGCTCCACCATATCTAGGTATGCTGTCCCTGTTACTGAGCTGCTTTCAGTGAAGAAAACACCCAGTGAAAGATCGCTTCGTCTGGCGGAGGAATGCATTGTCATCATAACATTGCAGTAGGGAACACGAAATCATGTCAACAGTCGTCTTCGGAATATGTGTAGGACCACCATTTTTATTTTACAATACTTTAAAATGTACAACAATATACACTTCCAAATTATTTTTGTTTCATTATTTCTGATTGAAGAGTTAAGCTTCACTCTTGACAGCCTGTAAGTGGGCTTAACGGACTTCTTTAGGATTTCTCCAAGGGACTTTCCGAATAGCATTATTTCCATGGACATTTATAGAATAATGCTGCCTCAGACAACATGGAGCAATTGTGCGTCTCCGTCACACAACAAACAGGAAACAGACGTCATTAGTCAGATGGAACCGATATAAGCGAGCATGATAGCGCCGATCAGGGATAGACAGTCACATTCTGTAACGCGGGCCGCGACGCTGACCGAAGATACTTTCGAATCACAGATCCGCAAGGTCCTCTATATACGACAATGCTTCAAGGTCAGCCTCAATATATACTCTAGACTTACTCCCTTTAAGAACGTAAACTCAACATTGCTTAGAATTAATGACTGCTTAGAATTAATAAAATAAACCTATTGATTACGCCAAGTTTTGATTTGCTTCTACTCTGAGTAGCTACTCCCCTCAACTCCAGCCCTGGTTGTGACAATACATAGCTCTTACTGGCCAAAAAAATAATTAAATAAGACTTTAAATTATTAATCTGAAATCACTGATTCAATATTCCCATTTTTATCAAAATATAATATAAATTTTCAATACCAAAAATTCTCAACCTAAATCAATATATTTAATTGAATCCAGCCCAATCGAATTGAGTTTCTTGGGCTACGCTGAAATGCTTGCCTTACAGTTTCAACTATAACTGCGGACACAGGTTTTTTATCCGCTTCCCTTCTTCCTCAGCACAGATCCTGTTTCCAAAAGCTGATAATACATTTCACAGTAGTATAACAATCTGGAGCATTTGCCATAGATTCCTTCTTAAATCTTCTTTATAATGCAATTGGGAACTTAAATGCGGCTAACCAATAATAATATTTCAGTGTCTGCTGTACCGTGAATTCCACCATTTTAGCTCTATGTGCTGCCATACCACGGGTATACGCAGTAGCTTCATAATTTCATTATCATTAAACTTGAGGAATTTCCTGACAAGACAAGCCTAAGAGCATATGACTCTGTGAGGATATATTTACATTTCTTAGTGGTAGGATTCAACGGAACACACTACCTAATACAAGGTGCTCTAATAGTGTAATTGGTTAACATACTGGAAGGTTATGGTGAAGGATAGAAGTTCAAATTGGGGCCTGCATATAAATACATTTTCATTCATTTCTGTTTATCTTTTAGCAAATCTTGATTTCTCCCCGAATGCATTAGAAAGTACTACGAACATTGTCCGTAAAATATTTCAGAACGATTTAATCGAAAGGTTGCTTTATTCAACTGTCCTGGAGTGGCATCAACCCAATGCTAGAGATTGTTCATGAAAGTGAATTCTCCCATAAATTCGAAGTTCCAGCCACTCGTGCTCGCTGTTGAACAATGATTTCGAATAGAGAGTATCTGGACATGCTGTATGGGGAAGAACGCCGTTTATACCAACAGAGGTTTTCGAACCGCCTTCTGGAATCACAAGACACCACATCAACCTCTCTGTGACCAAGCAATGACGGGTCGTGTCATTTATCATCCGCATTGCAGCACCACGAGTGACATACTTAGACATTTTAATGTTAACCAAACTTCCGCTTTGAAAATGCCACAGTAAAAAAGTTTCGCTCTTATTATCTCTAGCTACGCCAAGAGCTACTGCAGCCTGACCATGGATGGAAAGTAGCGTTCGCTAGTTGGTTAATTTTATCTATTTATTTACTATTTTGGCAACTGTATTATTTACAAAAGTAGTAGATTATCGGCATAGCATGCATTACTGGGGTATTGTAACCTATTGGATGTGAGAGGTAGTCTGACAAGTCTGACGGGGTTTCAACGTTAGGGCTGTTATTCGGTGATCTTTAACAGCCCCGTATTTTTATGAAGGGCTCCATACAGGAAATCGCTATATCCACTTCTTACAACACAAACTGCCTACTCTACTGAATAGTCGGTTCTACTAAGTGGTACCAACATGATGGGGCGCCCGCCAGCTCATTCGGCCCGTCGTTTAACATCTATCTCGATGACACCTATCCTGAGCGACGGAATTGACGGCACATTCTTTAGATTTCTTCCTATGGGATTATCTTAAAGATATCCTGTACCAGGAGCCAACAGCTTGTCGTCACATTACACCGCCTGTGTTGCGTCAGGTTGGACTGAGAACTTGCATCTGTCATAATGGTGGTCATTTTGAGCAGCAATTGTTAATCCTTGCAAATAGACGAGAGCACTCAAGTGTCGCAGTACAAGGAGTGAAGGAAACAGGCGGCAGCAGTGTAGTACGCACAGCATCTGATCATGCGCATCTTCTTCACAGTGCTCACGTCCATTTGCAAGCACAAAACAAACGGATACGGGTAAATTTTAAAGGTTTATTTGTGTGATGATCCAGTGTGAAATATTGCTACTGTTAAACTGGGAACCACAGAAGTTCACAACGACCATAATATGGGCTTCCAAACGCCATCTAGTTTATATATATATATATATATATGTATTAAATTTTGCAATTTCTACGAACAATTTATTGGCTTTCTTTCGTATGGAAGAGCAGCATTAACTAATACAATACTATTTAATGAACTTTTATACTCCGAAAACCACTTTTGAACTTTGGCCGACTTGTGGTCCAAATCCTGTTGGAATTTGACAATACCTTCAGGATAACACTCTTGGGCAGACGGAAGCAGAACATGTTATAGAATTTCAGATTAGGTTTCCCCATCCAGCTTTCCATGAACACGTTCCAGTATTCCTGCACCTTCCCGAGATATCCATGCCCAAGCAGTAACGCTCGTTCGACGAGTGGCCAAATAGTGCAAATCATATCGAATACCACTACGCCTGTAAACAAACACATTCAATTTTTTTTTAATGTTAAAAAAGCCATTACATACAGTGAAACTGTAAATTTTATTAAAATCTGGACATCTATTTCCAACATGTGCTTCTCTTGGTCATGGTGCAGAATGGAGTACCCTGAACGCGCGTTTCAACAACCTTCGTTGTCATCCTCTTGCAGGTTAGCAGACGTCTGAGGAAGTTGCACAACATCGGCATCTAATATAGGCGTCTGACCGACAGTAGTGGCTTCTGGTGGTAGAATCTGGACATCATTGAATACTGTCTTCTTCTTTCTAGTCCTTGGTGACCTCTGGTGGGACATCTCGGAACTGTTTGCTAGTTTTGAGTCTATAGCTTGACTTTCAATTGTTTTTTGTACAAATTTTAAAATGACATCTGCTGGTAGTATTTCGAATTTAACCACATTATTGCTATTACTATGGATGAAAATGTTTTCCCAAATATCCAACTCTGAAGGAGAATTAATGGCTTTCAGTAATTTTATTTCTTGCCCAATTTCATGGTTGGTACTCCAAAAGTGGTTGGCTACTGCTGATTTATCCAACTGTTTTAATTTGATATTTCTCTGATGTTCTTTAAGACGAACTTTTAAGCTTCTCTTTGTTCTACCAATGTAAACTTTTTCACAATCATTGCAGTTTATTTGATAGATACCAGATTTATTTAACTTATTCGCTGTTTTATCAAGTGTTTTATTTAACATCTTCAAATTCAATCTGCTGCAAGGGGCAAGTGTTATATTCTATTTATCAAATATTTTTTTAAATTCTGGGAACAATTCTGGATGATAATTAAATCTTTTATACTCAAATCATCTTTTATTGGTTTTAATACGCTAAATTCTTTCTTCTTATTTTGTTTTTCTTGTTTATTCAAAATATTATAAATCAACTGTCTATTAAATCCATTATTTTGTGCAACCTTGATAATATAATTAAGTTCTTTTTTGTATTCCTCCTCTGTTAAAGGTACATTAATTAGTCTACATATCAAACTTTGAAAAACAGCATGTTGATGACTTTTAGGACTGCATTTGTTATTTGTATATAATTATCCACATGAGTTGGTTTTCTATAAATACCAAACTGTAACACGTTATTCTTTCTAAAAATGTTGATATCCAAGAAAGGCAACATACAATTATTTTCAATTTCCAAGGTAAATTTCATACTTTCATCCTGAGCATTTAATATTTCCAGTGATTTATTTATGGCTTTGTTGGGAATGATAGCAAACATATCATCCACATGTCTATGCCAAAGTTTGAATATTTCAGAATGTTCTTTAGTAACTTTTGTTTCCAGAGAACTCATATATAAACCTGCTAATAAGGGTGAAAGTGGATTACCCATGGCTAGTCCTTTTGTCTGTTTATAAAACGTACTGTTAAAAGTAAAGAAAGATTGATTTATATAACAATCTGTAAGTGTAATTAATTCTTTGATGTTGGTATCATCAACTGCAACGGAGGTTAACCATTCTGTTAATAAAGTAGATAATTTCCCAAGTGGTACATTAGTAAATAAAGAAGGAAACAAGTCGGTCTTCTTCTATAATTGTAAATGGTTTGATTTTAATAATTAACTGTATCAACATTAAAAGATGCATACTTTTCAAGTGAAGTAAACTTTTTCGTTAACCATGTAGAAAGGTTGTAACTGGGAGAACCTAAATTATTAATTATAGGCCTCATGCTGCCATCTTTTTTATGTATTTTTGGCAGGCAGTAAATCCTGGGTAATATAGGATTACTGATTTTCAACAACTTTTTAACCCATGTTGGTATGAGGTTACAGTTTGTTATTGCAGGGTTAACAAGTTTAACACATGTATTTAATGGGACTTTGTTTATTAAAGTATAGTCATCATTTTTTAATAACTGAAATCTCTAGAATTATAATCTTCTTTATTTAAAATTATTATTTGATTACCCTTGTCAGCTTTTTCAAAATACTACAGAACCTTCATTCATGAATTTAATTAGCTTCAATTCAGGATTTTTCATATAGTTATACTCTAAATCTTTAAGTATGTCTGCACATTGTAATTTTAAAGTATTGGCAGCAGTCTGTGCTAGTCCCCAAGTGGCTAAACTTATGTCTGCCACAAAATCACGAATATCTTCCGAGAAAGCTAGGCTAGCTTTAAAATCTTTATTCAACAGCTGCAATTCTTATTATTGAAAGTTTCATTAGATAAATTGACTACACGGTTACTATTTTTGTTTTTCAGTAATTTACTTGCACAACTCTTTTATTGCCTCCAGAGGTTACTGGAGCATCACTGAGGACTCAATTGTGTTGACATCTTGTGCTACATCCCTTGATCTAGTATGTGGATTGTGTTTCACACAACTTCTTCATTGCCTCATCGGTTACTGGAGCATCACTGAGGACTCAATTGTGTTGACATCTTGTGCTACAGCCCTTGAACTGGTATGTGGATTGTGTTTCACACAACTTCTTCATTGCCTCATCGGTTACTGGAGCATCACTAAGGACTCACTTGTGTACACATCTTGTGATACATCCCTTGACCTAGTGTGTGGATTGTGTTTCGCACAACTTCTTCATTGCCTCCAGCGGTTACTGGAGCATCACTGAGGACTGACTTGTATACACATCTTGTGCTACATCCCTTGACCTAGTGTGTGGATTGTGTTTCGCACATCTTCTTCATTGCCTCATCGGTTACTGGAGCATCACTGAGGACTCACTTGTGTACACATCTTGTGCTACTGCCCTTGAACTGGTTTGTGTATTGTGTTTCGCACAACTTCTTCATTGCCTCCAGCGGTTACTGGAGCATCACTGAGGACTGACTTGTATACACATCTTGTGCTACATCCCTTGACCTAGTGTGTGGATTGTGTTTCGCACATCTTCTTCATTGTCTCATCGGTTACTGGAGCATCACTGAGGACTCACTTGTGTACACATCTTGTGCTATAGCCCTTGAACTGGTATGTGGATTGTGTTTCGCACAACTTCTTCATTGCCTCCAGAGGTTACTGGAGCATCACTGAGGACTCACTTGTGTACACATCTTGTGCTATAGCCCTTGAACTGGTATGTGGATTGTGTTTCGCACATCTTCTTCATTGTCTCCAGCGGTTACTGGAGCATCACTGAGGACTCACTTGTGTACACATCTTGTGCTATAGCCCTTGAACTGGTATGTGGATTGTGTTTCGCTCAACTTCTTCATTGCCTCCAGCGGTTACTGGAGCACCACGGGCAGCTGGTGGGTGCTCTTCTAACTGATTATGTTTCACGATGGCGCCTTTCAACCCTTCGCAGAGTGTCTGCAATAGGTGCCCTCGTTCCTGGAAACTGTTCTGCACACAGGTGAATTGCTACAAGTGCATTACACCTTATTTCTCCATAGATTAACTTTAAATATCTGATGTATCGTTATTCAGATTTCCTCTTAAAATTCAATGTGTTTTCTCAAGTGTTCTTTCACACTACCCGAGTTTAGAAAATACGTTTTATGTGCTAAAGCACATTGCTATAGAAGGCGAATCTTAAACGTACGGGATGTAAGCATATATTTTTGTGAGCAACCATCACAAAGTAGAAGAAAAACATTTCGTTATATTAAACGGAGGAAGTATTGCATTTCATCTAAACCTTCGTTTTCGATATTTCGGTGTAAATCCTCTGAATCTAAAAAATAATGTTCCTACAAACATTCCGTATGCAGATATTATGTGAGTCCGTGTTTTTTTTATTAGCATAACTCAAAAACGAAAATTTTATAAAATAAAAATCTTGGTATTTAAAATCAGCGCCAATCTCAGACGCAAAATCAATGTTTGCGAGAAAATCTTCCGCCCCAAACACCCGATACATGGTTGAGTGTCTTCACACTTTATCCTCCAAATATGAATGTGACAAGTTTCATAAGAATACTTCACTACAAATATCCTGACTTTTCTGGCAAGTTGTGTTCATTACTACACCAAAGACGTATATCTCGCTAAATCACACTGTTTAAATGAAATAACATTTCAGAGACATTCTCCACCCTAAGCTTCAATTATCAGTCATTTATATACTAACAATCGTAAACTGTATTCGTTTCTCTTGTTCCATTCTCAATATCAGCTATCACATAGCCACAGTTCTTAAAATATGTGACTATTGTTTAGGCCAGTTGTATTCCCTTGTGCAATGAATAAAATAATAATTCTAAACTTTCCGCAATTTTTTATCTTGGTTAGCAAAACATACTCAGGGAAGCTAAGGTTTTGTCTGAGTAGTTTCTGAAGACTTGGTAGAGAATAGAGAATGTAACCATCAGCGACTGTAACACAACTTTCACACTCTTGGTAGAGAATAGAGAATGTAACCATCAGTGACTGTAACACAACTTTCACACTATTGGTAGAGAATAGATAATGTAACCATCATAGCCTGTAACACAACTTTCACACTCTTGGTAGAGAATAGAGAATGTAACCATCAGTGACTGTAACACAACTTTCACACTCTTGGTAGAGAATAGAGAATGTAACCAACAGTGACTGTAACACAACTTTCACACTCTTGGTAGAGAATAGAGAATGTAACCATCAGTGACTGTAACACAACTTTCACACTCTTGGTAGAGAATAGAGAATGTAACCATCAGTGACTGTAACACAACTTTCACACTCTTGGTAGAGAATAGAGAATGTAACGAACAGTGACTGTAACACAACTTTCACACTCTTGGTAGAGAATAGAGAATGTAAGCAACTGTAACACAACTTTCACACTCTTGGTAGAGAATAGAGAATGTAAGCAACTGTAACACAACTTTCACACTCTTGGTAGAGAATAGAGAATGTAACCAACAGTGACTGTAACACAACTTTCACACTCTTGGTAGAGAATAGAGAATGTAAGCAACTGTAACACAACTTTCACACTCTTGGTAGAGAATAGAGAATGTAACCAACAGTGACTGTAACACAACTTTCACACTCTTGGTAGAGAATAGAGAATGTAACCAACAGCGACTGTAACACAACTTTCACACTGTTGGTAGAGAATAGAGAATGTAACCAACAGCGACTGTAACACAACTTTCACACTGTTGGTAGAGAATAGAGAATGTAACCAACAGTGATTGCAACACAACTTTCACACTCTTGGTAGGGAATAGAGAATGTAAGCAACTGTAACACAACTTTCACACTCTTGGTAGGGAATAGAGAATGTAAGCAACTGTAACACAAGTTTCACACTCTTGGTAGGGAATAGAGAATGTAAGCAACTGTAACACAACTTTCACAGTCTTGGTAGAGAATAGAGAATGTAACCATCACTGACTGTAACACAACTTTCACACTCTTGGTAGGGAATAGAGAATGTAACCATCAGTGACTGTAACACAACTTTCACACTCTTGGTAGGGAATAGAGAATGTAAGCAACTGTAACAGAACTTTCACACTCTTGGTAGAGAATAGAGAATGTAAGCAACTGTAACACAACTTTCACACTCTTGGTAGGGAATAGAGAATGTAAGCAACTGTAACAGAACTTTCACACTCTTGGTAGGGAATAGAGAATGTAAGCAACTGTAACAGAACTTTCACACTCTTGGTAGGGAATAGAGAATGTAAGCAACTGTAACAGAACTTTCACACTCTTGGTAGAGAATAGAGAATGTAAGCAACTGTAACAGAACTTTCACACTCTTGGTAGGGAATAGAGAATGTAAGCAACTGTAACACAACTTTCACACTCTTGGTAGAGAATAGAGAATGTAACCATCAGTGACTGTAACACAACTTTCACACTCTTGGTAGAGAATAGAGAATGTAACCAACAGTGACTGTAACACAACTTTCACACTCTTGGTAGGGAATAGAGAATGTTACCATCAGCGACTGTAACACAACTTTCACACCCTTGCTAGCGCGCCTGCGCTGGAATAGGGCTCCATATTGATAGAGAGCTTACTTGAAGACAATACTAACGAGTATGACTGTCATGTAATTTAGAGTAGCTCATTCGGTGGAGCTGCCATTTGTGCGAGGGGTCCCGGATTCGATTCCTGGCTGTTCTCCAAACAATATTATTGTTAATTAAGAATGTGGTGCTTAAACTGAATGTCCTAGCCAAATCCTGAGCAAGCTGTTAAACTTACATGATTACGAACGTAGGTACATTACAATTAATCTACATTCAATAAAACAATATGGCGATGCTAAAAAAACAAACTGATTGAAAAAAAAAAACGCTATTTTCATACATTTGTGTTCCAATAAATGTACGCCTAAATTAAATTGTACAATTATGATTTAATGAAGCATTAACCATAGTGCCACAGATCAACCTTTTCCTGTCCACCGTCCACATTGTCGAGATAACTCCTGAAATAACGGACTTGTGTTCAGTTATGCTGAAACCGGTGGTTTAGAGATGCACATATTGTAGATGGTTCTCAATATCTTAAAATTCTGCCCGTTCTGAAGGAATTAAAAATGGAAAACAATTAAAATAAGGAGTTAAAAAATTATTCAACTCAACAATCTTCATCCAAAAACTGCAAAATTTATAATCCTAATATTCCATAAACTATTATTCATCTTTGTTCTCTTAATTGGTACATATGTACTAAATTGAAATAGGTAGGTGTCCCTGAGAAATATTGGAAACAGTGTGTTGGAGTTTGAGCCGCATATGCAGGTGAACGTGGCTCGGACTGCAACCAGACACAACCACATCGCTGAAGCTGAGAGCAATCAGTGTCAGTCACTTCCATAAACCCGGCTAACATTTTCAAAAATAACAACACAACTTTTGTGATATAAATATACTGCAAATCTCATACTAGCTGGTTCCATCTGCAATGATGTGAGAATTTTAAATATCGAAGACTACCGCGTCTTTACTGGGGCTTAGACTGAGGTTCTAGATGCAGGAGCATGAGGTTTAAACCAATTCGCATGAAGCCACATTCAAATGGGGGACAGTGACGTTACACTTAGTTTTATACTTTATTAATAAGACATGCTGTATCACCGCAGTAATACACTAATCACTTCATAATTGGTTGTCACTATACAACTTTACAATGTTTTAACACATGGCTATCTAATTATTAGTGTTTCAGAATTTGTCAACATCAAAGGAATTAACAAACGATTTAGTGAAATAAGAATTGATTAATGCACTTTGATTCAGTGAGCATTCATTATGAGGTTTATAAATCAATATTTGTCTTTCTTTGTTTAATACTGGACACACGTAAATTAGATGATTTATATTTTGTTCTTCTATGTTGCATGGTCTATTTCGACTGTCTAGAATCTTAAATCTGCCTTATTTTTCCGTGTCCACTGGTTGGTATTTGGAGTGTTGGTTGTTTTGATTTGCGTTGTTCCAGTCGCTATGCCTTCTTGTAGCTCCGTGCTCTTTGGTAGACTTCTTTCTCTTGGTCCATTGCTCCTTGTTTTGTGAGTTGATCAGGAAGTTCACTAGAGATACCTAATCCAAACAAAACGTGCTTTCCAATTTGCTCTTTTTAGTTTTACATGTTTTCTTCTTATTAATTCTACTATTGATAGTGGTTGTTATTGCTTTAGGGAATCTATTTTGTATATGAGTCCGATCTTATATCTATGTTGTTACACTTGAATTTCAGTAAAGCTTCCAGAATGGCAATTTGCTTGGCCTGATTTTTGCAACATTTTTACTTTCTCTATACGTACTATGTACATAGTGCATAGAGAAGGTATTGTGATGCACCCAAAAACTCGATACCCAGATTTCAACAGAAATACATGTTTTGAGACCCCCTGAATCCAAAAAAAGCATTTCAGAAAAATGTTCGGATGTGTCTGTCTATGTGTGTATGTGTGTGTGTGTGTGTGTGTGTGTGTGTGTGTCTGTGGGCAGCATAGCTCAAAAACGAAAAGTCCGTTAAAAACCAAACTTAATATTTAGATTTGCTATCTTCCAAGGATGCGACACGAAGATTTTCAAGAAAATCCCCTTACTCCCAACTACCCTTTACTTGGAACTTTTTTCGAAAATTTTGGTTTTCTATAAATTGGCTCTAACGATTTTGATTAAAATATCGTATATTAAAGATATTTACCTGACAAATAAAGTGTATATCTTGAATTTTTTGGGAATAGCCTCTGAAGAACTTTTTATTCTGGATTAATTTTGCATAACTACTAATCCGTTGGACAAAAACTTAACACCCAAAGCACGTTAGAGCACGTTAAAATTCACAATTTATGTTACATACATTTTTTTCGTAGACTTGATCATTTTTGAGATATTCCTTGTTTTTGGTTTCAGCTTTGAAAATCTTATATTTTTCTCATACAGACATTTGCCAACTCCATACAGTCACATAGCAACACCACTTTAACCTATGGTACTCCCTTATTTCGCTTCCACTTACAATGAAGCAAGAAATAAGACTATTTCTGCTAATTCTTCTCGATTAGCATGAAATAAATAAAAGAATAAGCGTGTTAACAATAATTTGTCACAGAGATATAGAGAAAGTCATGTGAATGGAACACATCAGATTTGTTGAATACGTTTTATTGTGGTGGACTAACGAGTTTTTCTATTACAAATATGGCAACCCCCCCATATTCGTTCTTGCTACCGTCGGTGAATGTTTGTAAGTCGAGTAGCGTCTTTTATTTCAACTATGACAGCACGATGGATCCAAACTTGTAGTATTTCTGGGATATCAACTTGGAGTCGATGTTGTTGCCTTCCCTTCGGAATATTGTACAGCTTCATATTTAATGGCAGGAATACAGAGAGCTTCACTGGGAGCGCTGCGAAAAGCTTCAGCTATTCTGCGTTAAAAGTCTCGTTCATGGCTGTTTCCCCTACTGGTGCTCCATAAAGCATCAGTGGGAGAATACCGCCTTTCTATATCGTTTTCAGAGCTTCGTGTTTAAGGCACCATGCCAGTTTTGCAGACTTCGAATGGGTCTTGTGTTTTTCGAGACGTGGTTATGTGGTCTGAAAATGTCAGTTTGTGGTGTATCTAGGGGTTTTGGTTTCTCTACTTGGTTTAACAACTGATTATTGAGTTACATTGATCTTATTCTGAATATTAGCACACTTTTGGATTTTATTATATTCTGTTGGGCCCAATGCGTCATTTTTGAAACTCTACATTGGCGAAATTTTCTACCTCTTTTACTATGCAAGGATCATGACGTTTGTAAAGGTGAAGGTAGGGAGTTAGTGTGATTTTTCTTAATAGAGAACTGATTGATATACTCATTTACTGCAGCATATGTAACTATACTAACTTTAAATTAAAATATAACTATGACATAAAGAATTTGCTATGCCAAACTTCTCAAGTCGCAGTTTTGGTATGAAGGCATTCTAGGCAAAGTCTAACCAACTATTAATTCAAAATATTTGGTTAGCCAAGAACAAAATCAGCCATTTTAACAAATGGAGGTATGAAAAGGATAAGGGGATCTAAGGATTCAAAAGACAATATCCGTTGAGGGCCTTGTCTTTTATTTTCAACGGAAAAAATGTTTAGAAAATAAAGGATGTATCTGAGGTAAGTATGTGGTGAAAAAGAGACATGCATTTTGTGGATCATTTTAAGTGAAAATACCACCACCGAGGTTATGAAAACATATATTAAAGAGCATCTTAGCCTTGCTTTCAAAATATATGGCGTGCATTATAATAGTGTCGGTTAAATATAACAGATAAGATATCCCACGAATGTCGCATGGTTTTGATAAAACAAGAATTATCATTTAGAGACTCTGGGAAGAATTCAGAATCAGATAGCAGAGACAATTGCATTAAATACCTACAGAAAGAGAAACGATAAGAGAAATTAACACATTGAAGCCCAGGCATTTCTTTAGTTGAAAGGCCAAGAAACCCAGGGTTTGAGTTATTATTTACAGTACACCAATCAAATCTGCCAAAAAATATTGAGACATTCTAAAAGTATGATATTTAAGCATTTCTCAACAAGTGAGAAAATAGTCATAACCGTATTAATATTTTATTTTGAATTTACAATAATTATCAAATATGAGTTTGAAAAAATCTGCGTAAAACAGCTTACAATGCATTTATTGAAAGTTCGAAAAACTCTACCTCGGAATTGAAATTTTCCAGAGGTTCATTTGTGTACGAAATTTCAGCTTCAGTTCACAGAAGCCGAGGAAAATGTAGCATTTTAACATTTAAGAACACAAAACGTAACAAACAGATCACCACCTTCAAGGAAAATTGCAGACGACCCGCGAGCAACTCTCCTAAATGTCCTAATAGTTGACTAGAGCAAGGACAGATGGCAGCACAAATCAGACAACCAAACGCTAACTGATGTATGTTCTTTGCCACATAGCCCAAGACCGAGTTAAGGCCGCGGAATTGCATTGTAAGCGCTAGAAATACCCACTCGGGCGTGGGTCTCTTTTGCACGGCCCGAGCTATATTCGGGCTTGGGCTTCAATGTGTTGAGAAAATGCTGCGGCACATCTCACAATATTTAAACCGAAGTAATTGGATCGATGTTACTTTTTCACCTAAAAAATTGCACAATGGTTCACTGAAGCACAATTTGTATCTGAAATAGAAGACAAGACACATTAGGGTCATCGTTTGCTTTACATCATACTTGAGGGTGCCCAAGATTAGCTTTAACGATTAAATTAAAACTGAATTGTTGTTTTCTTAGAAAATAATATTGTAACAAATGTCTTTATTCACTCAAAACTTGTTTACAAATAAAGTCTTAAATTCCCTGCAGCAAATAATTCACTCGATGTTTCGTAGACAGTTTACGGCTACATGCCATGCATGGCTCTCGCACTACTGCGCGTGTTAGCAACTCACTACAAACAACCAATTTTTCCTCCTTTTATAGCTAGAAAATAACGTCCCAGAACTTACTGGATGCTTCTCGAAGCTGAAGCTTGCAGAAAATCGAGAAAAGCCACGTTTTCGCGAGAAGAGTGTCGCGTTCCGGAGGTTTTTTAATACCGTCGCGTCGCTCTTACTGTTATTTACTACGATCACTCGCATACCCAAGCGAACTTGAGCGCGTTCATACACGGAGGGCAATATCACAATATTTTCGATTTAACTGAAGATTTTCAGATCGGGAATGAAATAGATGAGAAACGATCTTTAATGGCCAGAACACACAAACACCTCGAGCCTTGTTATGCATGTAAGCTAAAATTGGTACTGATACAGACGGTTTAAAATACCAAGGGGTGTAGAAAGTTTTTTTCTTTCGGAATTCATCTGGATTCGCCGTTTCTTTCACTCCTTTTCTTTCTTTCTTTTTTGCAAAATCTGTATTTGAAGCTGTGTAAGATGCTCGTACTCAATGGCATAAACAGATTGCTTGATTGAAATAATATGAGAACGAGAAAACATTTTAGTTATATTTTCAAAGCCACCAAAATCAAGTTGAGTGGGATAGGAAAATAAGAATGTGTCCAAGATCCATCATGATTTTTATTTTGATTTAATCTTTATGTTAAAATTACTCATAACAGCTCTAGATCAAACTTTGAAATTTAAAAATCAAATTTGATGTCATAAGACAAAACAGTCCAAAATGTTCGTTTTGAGTGATGTGAATTTAATACGTTTTGGAAAAGTGAAGGTAGACAAATGCAGAATAAGCTCCAGATACCTTTTGTGTTAATTACAGTAGAAGACAACATACCGGAGACTCTGTTGAGAGGTTATGACACAATTGTAAGGCGCGCAACTAAAATGTCTTTGAAAATGACAAATTGGAATTTTAGCTGTTTTGGATGTTGAAACGTTTCAATAATGGTGACGCACCATCTTCTTTTGTTCCGTTCACTTATGTAAACAAAACTGCAACGAATGGTTTAAGTCATATGTTTATAATTGCTTGCCTTTGGAATATAATTTAAAATTTTAGTCCACAGAATAAGCTCTTTGCGCTTTATTAGAGCTTTCTATGACAACCTCGCTTAGGTTACGAAGATGCAAGACACTTAATACAGTTAGTGGCAAATGCATCGCTTTTTACTTTCTCTGCACGTACTATGTACATAGTGTATAGAGAACGTATTGCATTCCAAACAAAAATTTGACACCCAGATTTCACCGGAAATACACGTTTAAGGGTCCCTGTATCCAAAAAGAGTACTTTCAGAAAAAGGTCCCTGTGCCTCTGAACAAGATAACGCAAAAACGAAAAGTATGTAAAATACCAAACTTGTTATTTAAGTTCAGTATCTTCCAGGGATGCGACATGAAGCTTTAGAGAAAACTTCCGGCACACTAAACTCTCTTTACAAGTAAACAAATTTGAAAATATTGATTTTCTGCAAACTGGCTGTAATGATTTTGGTTAAAATCACTTACATTTAAGATATTTATGTGACAAATAAAATGTCTATCCTCAATTTTCTGGGAATAATTTCTGAAGACATGTTTATTCTGGATAATTTTTGGCACAATTTTACATAACTCGTAAACCGTGAGAGATAGACAAAAACTTACCACACAAAAATGTAGAGCTTGCTAAAAGACACAGTTTATGTTATGTACATTTTTTCTTGGAGTTGACCGTTTTTCAGATATTTCTTGTTATTAGTTTCAGCTTTAAAATACTTATACTTTTCTCATACGAGAATTTGTCAAGTTCTGTCCATTAAAACGAAGGTACTTCATTGACATATCAGCCAGCTTTTAAAAGATTTTACTTTCAGTTTAGAGTGTATTCCCTATTTCCCGTTCTACTTACGAGATAGAACGTTATAGGACGCGCACTAAGATAACTAACAATTAAATTAAATGTAACTCATTCTTATTTAATAAACAAACCTAATAAAATGTAATTCCATCTTCCAAAATGCAATAGTTATTAATAAAGCAACATCCCCTGATGCTGTGAAATTATTTTGTAAACAACATATAAGTCCTTTAGTGTCTAATTATTTGTTATATTATATTTGTCCTATTTTTTGTCTCTAATTTTATATTCATTAATGCCAATAATTTCATTTATTGCAATTGTTATATTTATCCTTATCCTATGATAAAGAATAATTTCTAAACGATCTATTTTATATTCATCACAAATAAATAGATCTATTGAATGAATATATAATATTGAATGATAAAGAAAGTATATAAGTTGTTCTATTAAAGGTAAAGCACTATATTTTCCTGGATTAGCATTAAGTAAACAGAAGAATATGTTATATTGTTGCAGAGAAGGTTATGTGAATGGGACACATCACATTCTTTATAACACAGATATGCTACAGGGCCACTCCCAATTAACATTTTTGAAGGAGTGTAAGTCGTTAAATAAGTTGCAAATTATAAATTAATTTGAAAATGTGAATATACAAAATTAAAGAGAGTGAACGGAAGCAGAGAACGTTTGTTAATTATTTCAGAATAAAAGTACCTATTCCAATTTAAACGTTTTGGCTGTTACTTTCAGAAGAGAGCAAGCACAGCTCGGGAGAATTGTATGCGATAAGCTGCCATATTCTCGTTATACTTGGCCGTTATTCAATAATAACCTTAATTGAAACCATTAATGTTGGATAAAGAAGTCTCATTATCCCGCTGCGAGGTGTACCATTAAAAAGTTGACCAACGAAAGTGGATATATGGGAGCAGAGGTTTCGTTACTCTCGGGTATCACAACATAAAATTACAGAAAGCCAATAATAATTGATTAGCAACCCGTAGTTCCGTTTCCAAACAAAGTTATTAGTTGGAAACATATTTAGTCGCAACAGGTGCCATGAGCAACTTTGAGCTCAGATTAAATACGACGGCCGTTCTGCTACTACTATGTGCATATAGAGAAGGTATTGCACTCCACCAAAAAATTCAATACCGAGATTTCACCGGGAATATATGTTTTAGGATCCCTTATATCCAAAAAAAGCATAAAAAGGTCCATGTGTGTGTGTGCGCGCGCGCGCTTGTCCGTATATCCGTGAACACTATAACTCAAAAACGAAAAGTCGGTAAAATACCAAACTAGGTATTTAAGTTTAATATCTTCCAAGGATGCGATACGAAAATTTTGAGAAAAATCCCCCCACCCAAAACTACTTTTTACATGGAAAAAATTTCGAAAATTTTGATTTTCTTAAAAATTACTCTAATGGTTTTGATTAAAATATCGTATATAAAAGATATTTACCTGACAAATAAAATGTATATCTTGAATTTTCTGAGAATAGCCGATTAAGACTACGTTATTCTGGATCAATTTCACGGAATTTTACATAACTGCTAAAGCGAAGAGATGAATAAAACTTACCACAAAAAAAAAAGGTAGAGCACGTAAAGCACACAATTTATGTTATATGTTATGTTTTTTTCGTGTAGTTGGTCGTTTTTAAGATATTTCTTGTTTTAAGTTTCAGCTTTGAAAATCGTACAGGAATTTGTCAACTCCTGTTCATACAAACAAAGGAACTTCAGTCACATAGCAACCAGCTTTTGACTATCACTTTAACCTATGGTACTCCCTTATTTCGCTCCTACTTACAAGGAAGCAAGTAATAAGACTATTTCTGCTAATTTTTTCTCTATTAGCATGAAGTAAATAGAAGCATTAGTTTTTGACAATAATTTGTTGCAGAGATGTAGAGAATGTCGTGTGAATGGAACACATCAAATTTTTTTCAACCTCCGATAGGCTATAAATAAAAGACAACTTCATAGAAAAGCATTTTATTACTAAAAGTTTTTTACACGTATGGTTACTTTTCAACACAATAACCCAAAGTATTGAGACATGTATCGGACCTGTGCACAACGTCAATGCTCATTTGAAATCATTGGCGGCAACATTTTTTGAAGCGGTTATTGCAAAGCTTGTGCACAGGTGCGATAAATGTCTCAGTCTTTTCGGTTATTATGTTGAAAAGTAACCATAAGTGTACAAAACTTTTAGTAATAAAATAATTGTTTTCTATGAACTTGTCTTTTATTTATAGCCTTTTGGAAGTTGAAAAAAAACGGTCCATGTTATATAACCTTCATTAAGTTATTAGTGAGCTCGGAATGTTTAGATATACGTGTTGTTGCTAGGGAGAGAGAGAGAGAGAGAATCAGCGTGCGCTTCTCGTCTATTGGTTATTAAGTAATTAATGCGTCCATGCAGATAATTTTGTGGAACTGACAAACGCTAATCTGCATCTATAAATTTTATTTATAGTATTATTATTCTTTAAAATCCACCCGAACAAACAAGAAAGGAATGAACTGACGTCAACAGAAAAATAACTGAGAGTAATAATTATACCAGCGGGAATACAATATCATGTACATCACATTTAACGTAATACATTGAAAAAAAACAAAAGAAAAGAAAATGGTTAGTAATGCTTTAAGTGTACCCGGTAGTGTGAATAACGGAAATTACACCTTAAGTGAGTTGAATTACCACTGCTCTTAAAGTATTCAATTGTTTTTCTAGAATTGTTGTGTTATAATTCTGTAAATCATGACAAATATTCAAGTGGCTGTTTGCATTAATATCTTATGTGGTTGAGCCTACAAAGGTATTTCATTCAGCAGAAAAGAAATAAAACGTATTTTTAAAACATGTGAATTCATGTTCCTTTTTCTTTGATACTGCTTGCAATGCATTACCACACTTTTGCATGCTTCTTCTTAATATAATAAGCTACATTTTGAACCTCAATTACAAAGCTATGATACAATTACAATAGAAATTAAAAAATATATTATTCGCAAATTCAAAAAAGTAAAAATGTGGAAAATTTACAATGTTGTTACTTTCTTAATATGATCAATATATACTATAACATTACGATTGTGGTTCAGAAAGTCAACTATGTGCTATTTATGTGCTGAAAATTTCAGCTTTCCAGCTCTTAAAGTTTATAAGAAAAAGGTACATAAGCATCCAAAAATGCTGTTTTAAGGAAACTCATTTTAAAGCTGCATATGTTCTTAAAAGAGGCATTCCGTAACAGCTTTAAAGAAATACAAACTAGCATTTAAATTCTATTGGAATTGATTAAAATTCTTTTAAGCTCCCAAAACTGTACATTGCTGAAACTAGAAATAATAGAGGTTGTATTAATGTCTGAAATAAACATGTTATTTTTTACCATTACAGAGTAATAAGGGATTGCGAACCTAGAGAGTTGTCACTTGGTATACAGTAACTGTGCTGGACCGGTATTTGGCAACGACATCTATCAGCAATACGGGTAACTGCATGTTACGCCCGCACTAAAAATGCAAGAACACAATTGCTGAAATAGTTTTAAAAGAATATGTGATACAACTGTGTCCACCAATTACAAACTTATACACATTTGTAATTTGTATTCATGTTTTCACGTAAAGTTATTCTTTTATGCACTTTACCTTACCTAAGGATGACTTCACATTTACCAAAAATCTGATGTCTTCCATTCGCAGGACTTCCTCTACAACAACGTATTATTAAAATGCTTAGGCTAGGCTTCTATTTACTTCATGCTAATCGAGAAAAAATTACAACTATCTTATTACTTGCTGCCTTGTAAATAGAAGCGAAATAAGGGAGTACCATAGGTTAAAGTGATAGTCAAAAGCTGGTTGCTATGTGACTGATGTTCCTTTGTTTGTATGGAAAGAAGTATCTTTTTAAAGGTGAAATCAAAAACAAGGAATAACTCAAAAACCATCAACTGCACCAAAAATGTATATAACCTTCCACACGAGTTGACAAGTCAGCAGCTGTGGACTGCAGTGCGGTGGTGGAAGCTTGTAACTCCTGAAGCTTCTCGTTGATGACGCTGGAGTATTCCTCTTCCAGCGCAGCTAAGCGGGCGCCGACGCTCAGGATCTCCGCGTGGTCGTCCTGAATGGCATCCCGCGTCGCTGCGTCCGTTGAGGGTTCAGATGGTGTGGCGTAGGCATTGCAGGTCAGCGGAGGTGTAGTCCTGGTCCTCGGGTATTGAGGTCACTGGGCTTGTCCCGTGAAATGTCCTCTGCCACGACAGGTGACGGAGAACATGCCCAGTACAGTCGGCGATGGCGCAATTGGCACCAAAATAGTGGCACCGCTGCGGCGAGGTACAGGCGTCGGCCGTGTGTCCGAAGGCAGGGCCTGTGTCGTTCCCTTTTACTGGCCTCAACGTCAAAAAGCTGCCCTAACAAGGGCAACCCAGTCGCTAAGGCAGCCTCCAGATCCGCCCGATCACGCAGCTCAACTCTTATCAGCGGCGTGGGTCCCGATGCGAGTAGCCCTCAAACATGAGGGTCACTGCGATCTTCGCTGTGGCGATGAAGAGCCTGGTGGAAAAGTCCCTTGGGGCCCCCCGAACCACGGCGCTGAACTGGGGAGTGGAACCCTGTGCAGCCAGCAACTGTGGCTGCAATTCAATGCCATAGCCGGGATTTGAACCACGGATCTGCCGATCTCTAGCCAGTTCCTCTGCCACTGAGCTACCATGGCAACATGCCGGCATAGCATTGAATTTCTCAACTGATTCGCATGTTTCAAGGTGAACCACAAGGTGAACTCAAATTATTTTGAGATGACAGTCCTAATGGAGACCTACAATGTTGTAAGTATTTTAGACCTAAAGTGTGAAAACAAAAAAAAAAGTATTCCAATACCAATTGACTATAATAGTTGCCTATACTATGAGTCCTGGGTCTACCTATCCAATTATGTTTTTATCACGACAAAACTTAGCTATTGCATCTTCCACTTTTGCTATAGAGAACCATAAGAAAATCTACAGCTTCTGATGCAAAAGTAACTAAGGAAATAAATCCCAAGAATGTTAATAAATGTTCGCGTGCTGGGACAGCTGATGTTCCAGGAAGGAGGTCAGTATCTATATAGAGATATAAAAGCATAGTATTTGAATTATTACCCTCAGAAATCATGACATCTAAAGGAATAAAATGTTGTTTGATCACGTGAGCTGGTAATGCTATTAATAGTGATCATATTAACGCGGACAACGACATGAAAGTCAGCTCGTAGTTTTCTGCCAAAAGTTTTACACCGGAAACTCAGCGCCTTCCAATTCTTCTCTGTTTCTCATTTTCTTCTTCGACTCCGCATATAAAACATTTACATTGTACCATCTGCCCAGAATCACCAGCGCATTCGTCATTCCTTTAAATTATACTGTTACCATCACGTATACCATTAACTGGTTTCCTTTTTTCAAATATCCCTTTTAAAAAAACACTTTTTGTTTATTTTGTGCGTTTAATTGACATTCTCTTCCTTCTTCATACGTACATATTACATTCTTCCATCGCTTCTCTCCACTTTTCATTTTAAAATACCACAAAATCCTTAGTTCTTTGCTCTAGAGCCCAAACAATGTCCCTTTTTCTATATTTCTTTTGCCACTGCTTTCATATGGTTGATTCTCGTCAGCAGTTAAGGTTATCACTTATTATAAATTCCTATCAGTTCGTTCCACTACATCATATCCAATCTTCTTTGATTTTCTTTCAATAACCATAGATATTTCGCTTTCTTTTTACTTTCTCTACCGCTAATGTACAATATTCATAGTAGACAGAGAATTTATTGCATTGCAGCCGAAAATTCGATACCAAAATGTTTTGAAATACATGTTTTGAGACCCTTAAATCCAGCATAAGCATTTTTAGTGTCCGTGTATCTGTTTAAATGTGTCGCTGTGTGTATGTGTGAGTGTGTGTGCATATGTATCTCAGAAACAAAAACTCGGTTAAATAACAAACTTGATTTTTATGTTCAGTATTTTCCAAAGATAACAACAGAAGATTTTCAAGGAAATTTCCCTACGCTGAACTACCTTTTACTGCAAACATTTTTGAAAAATATTGTTTTGCTAAAAATGACTAACGATATAGACTAAAATTCCGTATATTAAAGATGTCTACATAAAAAATGTATATCCTGAATTATTTGGAAGTAGCCTCTGACCTATTAGGCGTGACGCCTCCTTTAGGACTTAGAAGGGAATGCATAGGCTCAGAAACATATCTTTATATACGATAGTTTAATCATATTCATTAGAGCCAATTTTCGAAATTTATGTTTCATGTAAAGGATAATTGGGGTGCGGGAATTTTCTTGAAAATCTTCATTTCGCATCCTTTCAAAATACTGAAATTTGGTATTTAGCTCTGTTTTCGTTCTTGAGCAATGCTGTCCACAGACAGACACACACGGACCTTTTCTATAAATGTTTTCTCACTCAAAATAATATAACACATATTTTCGGTGAAAACTCAGAATTTTGATACCATCTCTATCCACTATGTACATAAGGCACAGAAAGAATCCGTCACTGTCTTGTTCCGTACACCGCATTCCTTACAGTTTGTAGGGTACTTTATTACGCCACGTTTTTATTTTACTGTCTGATATTGTCACCCTGCAGGTGAGTGTTCTATGTCGAACCAATAGAACATACCTATGCTGGGTTTATCAACTCATTCGCTAATAGGAATAGCCACCTCCCTTAACTGGAAGCGAGATTAGGTAACGTGTACTACAACAGTAAGCTACAACCTTCCCCAATTAGAGTGACGGAGCGGCCAGCGAATATTAGAAGAGACGCCCTATAAATCCCCTACAATCAGAAATTCGATGTCTAGTACTATTTGTGCTCTGTGTACATTGTACATACGGGCTAGTGAAGATAATTGCTGATTTTTTGACTGCTTTCTTTACAGCGATTGACATATTATCTTCAGACTTCAAATGGCTTTGGAGCTACCACCATTGTAGATTGCACAAATAGCAAGGTCCCAAGTTGAAGTATTATTTTAACATAATAGTGGATAAGATTAACAATGTGTATGATTTAAGAAGTAGAACATTCAGATGCTAAATGGTAACAATGTATTGGATTTCAATAGGGAGGAAGAGACTTGTTGTTCTTCTTCATTTTAGGGGATGGCATATCTGCTGGTTCCTCTTCGCATTCCACCTTCCAGTTGGACGCCCTACATCTCTTCTTCCTCGAGGATTGTATCATAGGTAAGTCCGGTTTTCCTTCTTCACTCATTCTACTAAGGTGTTCTTTCCAATTTTTCTTATATTCTTTTATTTTGCCTTGTAATTTATGCATGCCTTATTCCTCTCCAACTTTTTCATTTCTTATTGAATCTCGCGTGGTGCACTCTTTAACTCCTCTTAAAAACCTCATTTCTGCTGCTTGTTCTTTACTTTTATATCTTTCTTTTAATATCCAGGATTCACTTTCATACATGACTACTGAATTGCCATGCTTTTTTAAAAATTCAATTTCGTTTCTTTCCTTGTTTTATTACTTAATCTTCTGTCTAGTGTTCCGAAATATGCTGAAACTTATTTATAATGTTTATAACAGAAGCATGAATACTGTGGAGCAACCGTAACAATATATATTGAATCGTTCGACAACAGATTGTATCCAATGGAGCAATCAGAATGCAGGGAGCAGTCAGAATATTTATTTAAATAGCCCCTTGGCTTGACAGTTCACAAGGAACCTTGGCCTACCGCCCGGCCGCTGCGTCCCCCATCACGGCCCAGGACAGACGTCGTGGATGGGATGCAGTATTGGAGGGTGAGACGTGGTCATTATGTCGAACCCCTCCCCCCAAAGGTAAATACGGTTCTCCATCAAGTAGCAACTCAATTCCCCTGCAGGGACCTCACGAGGCTGAGTGAACCCTGGACCAGGTCTCCCAGCGGGGAAAAAATCCCCACGCCGGTACTGGATCGAACCCAGGTCTCCCGCTTGGTAAGTAGCTGCGTGGCCACCGTGCTAAGGAGACGACCAAAATATTCCTTTATCCAAAGACATTAAAGTGATGGACCAAACTATATAACAATGATGTGTAAGTGATTTTATAAAGCTTTAAGTTGACATCGTATAATATTTTGAGATTTATATTATGGTGCTATCTACATTTAAATTAGGTAGTTGAAGAATTTAATATCGCGCCGGCAATTTCGCATAGTACCTCAGTTATGCAGAGCAACCGGATGGAATCCTGTCTTTCAGCACTTTATATCTCGGCTAAGTTATTGAATGTTTCGGTCTGATTCCACGTTTCCAGCCTTGTCCTATACGGTTTGTGTGGAAGAATATGGAACTATTGAGCTTTTTAAATATTGTATGAAAATAAGAGTCAAATGTCCAAAGATCATCCGTGTCATGTCTGCACAGTGAGAGATATAGGGCAAGATTTTCATGAAGTGACAATCACACAAACCTAAGAAACGAGCAATACGTTTAGAAGCGTCATTAAATGCTATTCAACATCAAGATGTAATGAGATTTTTATAGCGCACCACAAGTAGGCACCAACCTAACTTGATGTCAGCTTCCAGATTTAAAGGGCATGTGGAAATGTTCCATGTGTACCGCAAAATTCAAACTCAGTAATATAGCCAATAATATAGCATTTATAATGTGTAGACGACGGACGATCAAATGATAGTACAGCGATCCTGGGCTTTTCAGATGCTGCAATAATAGCTCCATGGCACGACATCTCACAAGGAACCTCGGCCTACCGCCCGACCACTGCGTCCCCCATCTCGGCCACATGCTGCTAATGCATGCAGAATTCTACGTCACGCAAGTTTGGAGCTAGCAACATCCTGTTTTGCGTAGCGCGTTGCGTGCTTGAGTATATGCACCGTGCACGCTACTCTGACGGTAAGTTTTGTTACTAACAAGAGGATAACAGAGACAGTGGAGTAAGAATATTAGCGTGTGTACTATAAGATATGAAGTACCGAACCTCCTGAAAATGTAAATACTACAATAAGGCTGAAAGAGAACAGTAACTGCTGTGTTGTAGCATGTAATAATACCTACAAGAATACTTCGCCAGCTATTGCCTTTTATTCTTTTCCCACGGGGAAAACTGAAGCGCAAGAAGAAATCTATGGATTTGAGCTGTACATCGAAAGAAGTAAGTACATTAATTTTATATTGTACCTAAAAGCAGTAACATATGCTTAAAAATTAATTGCAACATGGGTACTTTTCTGTAGTGTTTAACGCCCGCTTTAACTACTTATGGCACCGCAGGCGGTGACACTGATAATATATGAATGAAGATGGAGCACCGGTGGAATGCGATGGCGGGGGAAAACGGAGAATCCGGAGAAACCCCCCCCAGCGCTGCTTTGTCCACCACAAATCTCACATGCGTTCGCTTGGGATCGAACCCGGGCCGTCTAGGCATGGATAAGGTTGTTAAGAAATTAGTGCTAACGTTTTTCAGTTAACAAGGAGAAACTCTAAATATGTGAGTATTAGATTAAACGGTATCTTATGAGAATAGTCTGTCATTTATTATTGTTATTATTATTAATTTTACTTTTATTATTTATATTTATGTACTATTGTTTAGAAAGTATTACTATTCATACTTTATATTTTATTTTCAGTCCTGAGGGTTCATCGTGAGAACCAAAGCCCGCAACAAAGAGTTGCAGCATTCACTTCATTGGAAACAAAATGTTCAGAACATTCCCACAGTTCAGCACATGTTCCCAGCATATTTCTAGAGGTATACTTAAATGTTTCGACCTTTTAAAACA
Source organism: Hymenopus coronatus (assembly GCA_030762935.1). Lineage (NCBI taxonomy): Eukaryota > Metazoa > Arthropoda > Insecta > Mantodea > Hymenopodidae > Hymenopus > Hymenopus coronatus. Next base: position 7,209,520 of record CM060885.1, on the reverse strand, counting down.
GAACTTTCTGTCAACTGTGTGCCCTTTCTTGGCAGAAAACCTCAAATAATACCTACATTGCATATATCTTCCACTTCTAACTATCCTCCTAATAAGTGCAAAGCATGACACGGAATTGCGCCACCAGTACGATTTGCTGGTCCGTGCACGCACGGTGCCTATACTACTCTGTGCTTACTTTTATTGAATGAGGACCATGATGGTAGCGCTGCCCGAACCGGTCGGCCGCAAGCCAAAGCCTAAGATGCCTCTTCTTTTAAGTCGACCAAGCGCAATTCGAACGAAGCCTTATTCTACTCTGATTACAAACTTTTCATATCTGGTCAGCATTTTATGTTACCACATAATATCACCACATCTAATGGGCAATTGCAATTACATTACACTGTGATAGTAACGTCTTTCGAGGCATTTTTATCCTCTGAAACGTTTGTATTAAATAAAAGTGTTTCAAAAATGCATATTACTATTCATAACAAATATTAACAATTATTATTAAAGCTGAAACACTTACTAACATGGAAACATAGTTTTATAGGAAGTGCAAACGACGCTCTTGATAGCTCTGATTCAACTACTTATAAAGCACTTCTTCTGAAACTTTATGTTCCATATTGTTTTCTGTTTCAAAATAAAAACTGAAGGGAAATATATTGTCTATCTGTTTCATTTGGCTCCTAATTTGAAGATCGCTTTGCTCTTATTGAAAATAAAATTAACATTCGAACTTTCCTTTTAATGGGTTATACCACATATAAATAGCTTAAACATACCTTTGCACCGCCCAGATAACAAAGCCAAAATAATAATAATAATAATAATAATAATAATAATAATAATAATAAATAAAAAAATAAAAAAGTATGAAAAAGAGAAAAACTACAGGTGGGATGCTAAATCATGTCGCAATGTGGTGTACTTGAGATATACAAGAACCGGTGTCTCCTTACCATTTACTGTCATATATCATTCATATTTAATACGTACTCAAATTAAATCATGCCAATTACAAGATATTAAAATACTTAGAACACTGCACAAAAATAAATTTAACGTGAAAGATTAAACTGTAACTTTAATGAAATATACCACAGCGTCAATATTAGTCAATATTAATTTCCTTTTTTTGTGGTGTACAAAACTCACAAAATGCCTTCAGTTATATTAGCAACTGAGTCTTTCTAAACTGTGGAAAATCTCAAAAATCATGTTGTTAAGAATGGGTTGAGTCCAGGTGAAGCTACTGTCAGAGATACGGAGGAAACTCATAATTCCAAAAATGAAATAGCAGCTGTTAATCCAAATTTATTGGTGCAGTCAAAGTCGGCTTGGAAGTCGCTTTATCGTTCTTATCCATGATTCCTATACAGAGTGAGTCAGAATAATACGGAAACATTTTAAAGCCTGATTCAGGGATTTGTAACTATGAGCTCGGGGTCCATGGAGCTTAAAGTTATTCGACATTCGTCTTCTCAGCATAAGGGAACACACCAAAAATAAAAACGAACCTTATCCGGATAACTCACCCTAAGCGAGAGTCGAACTCCCAACCTTTTGAATGTGAGGCAGACACACTACCACTACACCACCCGGCGGGCGGGCTCTACCTAATTTTGCTTCAAGGCATTTGGAGAGCTTTGAAATACGAGCAGCCGCGTGTGTAATTTGAAACAATACAAAACTATCTTATAATCTTTATTTGATTATATAGCATTAAAATCAAGTTCTCTGAAAGAGGTGAAACCTTTTAGGTGATTTACAATAGCTGTTATTATCATCGATAATACATGTAAATATTACTAGTATTGGTCAACTATTCTCTACCTTTATGCTAGTTATTTGAGAAGAGTTTAAGCAAAGTTTAAATGATGCAAGTAGGTGTTTTACAAGGCTATAAACAGCTGAAATAAGTACCAGTGCATACATTGATGTTCAAAATGCCGTCATAGGACTTGAGACTACTTTGTCGTAGTAATGATTGCCGAGTCGTATCACGAATAGCATTAAATGCTACCAAGATGGCAGCCATTAGCTGCTCTTCACAGGAGTCTGAAAACACGCCCAAACGATCTGGTGAACGTGCAGGTCATAGCAGAGGAGTCCGAGCACATGTCGAAACCAAAAGGCCAAATTAGCCTGGTGAACGTGGTGGTCATGGTACTGCTCTACCGATCAGAATATGTTAACGTCAGGACATCCCTTACATTACCGGAATAATGCGCAGGTACCCCGTTCACCAGCAACATTAACGAGAGCAAAACTACAGGAGTATGTTCCACAAGTTCTGGGAAAACAACAGGTACATGTGGCAGCTCAAACGAGGAGGTAATAAACAGGGCTCCATTCACAAAGCCAGACCAAACCTGTGTTGGTAATGTGCTCACTCAAATAGCTCTAGCGTTTCTATAATGGAGGTAGTAAACAGAGCTCTAAGAATGTGCCATTCACAATGCCAGACCTAACCTGTGTTGTTAATATGATCACTCTAATAGCTCTAGAGTTTCTCTAATAGAGGTAGTAAACAGAGCTCTAAGAATGTGCCATTCACAATGCCAGACCTAACCTGTGTTGTTAATATGATCACTCTAATAGCTCTAGAGTTTCTCTAATAGAGGTAGTAAACAGAGCTCTAAGAATGTGCCATTCACAATGCCAGACCTAACCTGTGTTGTTAATATGATCACTCTAATAGCTCTAGAGTTTCTATAATAGAGGTAGTAAACAGAGCTCTAAGAATGTACCACTCACAAAGCCAGACCAAACCTGTGTTGGTAATGTGATCACTCAAATAGCTCTAGAGTTTCTCTAATAGAGGTAGTAAACAGGGCTCTATGAATGTGCCATTCACAAAGCCAGACCAAACCTGTGTTGTTAATATGATCACTCTAATAGCTCTAGAGTTTCTCTAATAGAGATAGTAAACAGGGCTCTATGAATGTGCCATTCACAATGCCAGACCAAACCTGTGTTGCTAATGTGATCACTCTAATAGCTCTAGAGTTTCTCTAATAGAGATAGTAAACAGGGCTCTATGAATGTGCCATTCACAATGCCAGACCAAACCTGTGTTGCTAATGTGATCACTCTAATAGCTCTAGAGTTTCTCTAATAGAGATAGTAAACAGGGCTCTATGAATGTGCCATTCACAATGCCAGACCAAACCTGTGTTGTTAATATGATCACTCTAATAGCTCTAGAGTTTCTCTAATAGAGATAGTAAACAGGGCTCTATGAATGTGCCATTCACAATGCCAGACCAAACCTGTGTTGTTAATATGATCACTCTAATAGCTCTAGAGTTTCTCTAATAGAGATAGTAAACAGGGCTCTATGAATGTGCCATTCACAATGCCAGACCTAACCTGTGTTGTTAATATGATCACTGTAATAGCTCTAGAGTTTCTCTAATAGAGGTAGTAAACAGGGCTCTATGAATGTGCCATTCACAATGCCAGACCAAACCTGTGTTGTTAATATGATCACTCTAATAGCTCTAGAGTTTCTCTAATAGAGATAGTAAACAGGGCTCTATGAATGTGCCATTCACAATGCCAGACCAAACCTGTGTTGTTAATATGATCACTCTAATAGCTCTAGAGTTTCTCTAATAGAGATAGTAAACAGGGCTCTATGAATGTGCTATTCACAATGCCAGACCAAACCTGTGTTGTTAATATGATCACTCTAATAGCTCTAGAGTTTCTCTAATAGAGGTAGTAAACAGGGCTCTATGAATGTGCCATTCACAATGCTAGGCCTAACCTGTGTTGTTAATATGATCACTCTAATAGCTCTAGAGTTTCTCTAATAGAGGTGGTAAACAGAGCTCTATGAATGTGCCATTCACAATGCCAGACCAAACCTGTGTTGGTAATATGATCACTCTAATAGCTCTAGAGTTTCTCTAATAGAGGTAGTAAACAGAGCTCAATGAATGTGCTATTCACAATGCTAGGCCTAACATGTGTTGTTAATATGATCACTCTAATAGCTCTAGAGTTTCTCTAATAGAGATAGTAAACAGGGCTCTATGAATGTGCCATTCACAATGCCAGACCAAACCTGTGTTGTTAATATGATCACTCTAATAGCTCTAGAGTTTCTCTAATAGAGATAGTAAACAGGGCTCTATGAATGTGCCATTCACAATGCCAGACCTAACCTGTGTTGTTAATATGATCACTGTAATAGCTCTAGAGTTTCTCTAATAGAGGTAGTAAACAGGGCTCTATGAATGTGCCATTCACAATGCCAGACCAAACCTGTGTTGTTAATATGATCACTCTAATAGCTCTAGAGTTTCTCTAATAGAGATAGTAAACAGGGCTCTATGAATGTGCCATTCACAATGCCAGACCAAACCTGTGTTGTTAATATGATCACTCTAATAGCTCTAGAGTTTCTCTAATAGAGATAGTAAACAGGGCTCTATGAATGTGCTATTCACAATGCCAGACCAAACCTGTGTTGTTAATATGATCACTCTAATAGCTCTAGAGTTTCTCTAATAGAGGTAGTAAACAGGGCTCTATGAATGTGCCATTCACAATGCTAGGCCTAACCTGTGTTGTTAATATGATCACTCTAATAGCTCTAGAGTTTCTCTAATAGAGGTGGTAAACAGAGCTCTATGAATGTGCCATTCACAATGCCAGACCAAACCTGTGTTGGTAATATGATCACTCTAATAGCTCTAGAGTTTCTCTAATAGAGGTAGTAAACAGAGCTCAATGAATGTGCTATTCACAATGCTAGGCCTAACATGTGTTGTTAATATGATCACTCTAATAGCTCTAGAGTTTCTCTAATAGAGGTAGTAAACAGGGCTCTATGAGTGTGCCATTCACAATGCCAGACCTAACCTGTGTTGTTAATATGATCACTCTAATAGCTCTAGAGTTTCTCTAATAGAGCTAGTAAACAGAGCTCTATGAATGTGCCATTCACAATGCCAGACCAAACCTATGTTGGTAATGTCATGAGCCTAATAGCTATAGAGTTTCTGTGTGCCCAATTGTGACTGGCGTGTAAAAGCTTCTCGTCCGCCCCATAATGGTGTGGAAGATGTATATGAACAAGTTACTGGATGAGCTGTAGTCTGTGCTTCAACTGGGGTCACATTATGCGAATGTAAGTGCTGTTTGCGCAGATTGGTTTGCTTACGTGGTGCACGATTTTCCGTTGTGCTTGTGGACACAGCCAAGAGCCTTCCTTTCTAGAACCTTTGATCTTACATCTCTTTGATTTCTCGAGTGATGCGCTTGCTTTTGGAAAGCTGCTGTTTCTTGCAGTTGTTAATTAGGCAGCTGAGGCAAATGTCTCCTTGAGTAAAACTCAGCATTTCCCCGACCCGCACATGAACGTAACAATGCTAGCTCTGCGTAAGTAAAGTGGAACATTTTATAACAAGTTGTATATACATATGTTGAACGCTGAGATAGACAACTGGAAGCCATAATCATAAAGTGATATACCACGCATGGGATCATTAAGTAACAGCGCGGAGGCTTTAGGGTAATAGTGATTTAATGTTAAAATACTAAATACAAGTGATATTCCAACATGAAAAGAAAACAAAAGCCATATTCCAATGCTGAAACAGAGACAATGTATGTGACGGAATTTGATCTACCCTGACGAGGAGTTTCAAGGACGTTAATGTCGTCTTGATCCATAACAAAATGTTTGGGGTCATTCATTGCCGAAAATAAAAATCTCCAGTTATAATCCTTTAATCACCGCTTAAAATTAATCGATGTCATTATGACTCAACTGTATAAAAACAAAATGTCCAGAAAAATGAAACATAATTTTTAACAAACGTTGCTTCTCTGCTGGCAAAAGAAAATAATAAAATGTTGATAAATGCAAGAGTTGGAAATAATTCAGGCATACAATACTAATTAAAATAGCATGGATACGGTTTCTCAATTCCCTTTGTGATAAAGGTAGCAAGTGTTTACTGTTGCTGAGAATTTGCTGCGTAAAGTTAACACTTACGACGTAGCTGTGGAGTTTTCGCATGAGAGGTCACAGGTCCAGGTTCAATTAACAGCACTAAACGTCCAATTGCAATAGCTTCTTGAAAACATAGAAACATATTTATCACATTTGAATCCTCTTTTTAAGCTCTATTATCAATTTATATTTTGGCATCAAATTGCTTACCAAAATAAAACAGTATCTGGAACTTAAAAGAACAACAACAACAACATTTGAAGCAATTATATGTGTATATCGTTTGAATAGATTAAATAAATAAGAATACACGCGATGTTCCATTAGAAAAATGACAAATAACGGCGTTAAAGGTATTCACTTTAATATAATATAAATTACCGAAAAGACAATAAGGGAAATATTCAAGAATATGAAAACGTATATGGATCTTGATTTCAACTTTGCGCGCCAATAGTTACACAAAAAATGAGAAAAGTACATGACACACACACACACACATATACTTAATTGTTTCATTTATATAGCCCCCTTTGACATCTAAGGTCATATCGGAGGCTTTGCACTTGAAACGACTCGTCTTTAGGTTTAAATCGTTTTATTTTCCTCAAACATACACACATTCACTCTCACATAAATACTTCCAGACTCTGAGGCGAGTAGGGAATAGTTCTGGCTAATGAAAAATTCCCCGCCCCAGCCGGGAATTGAGACCGGGACCTCCGGGTGAAAAGCCAGCTGTCTGACCACTCGGCCACGGACGACATATTTTGTTTTCAGTAATACCAAAATAAGAATTACAATTAACTGACTGTACTTAGCTGTATTAACCTTTATAAGATGACGACATGCCACGTTTATTTCTCACTCACAGACTCAAACAACATATTCAAATAATTTAATTACATTTTGAAACATATGAGCCACGATACTAACATTTATTGAAATATCAACATTTCAGTTTACTAAATTCAAAGTTAAACTTTACCAGAAATAAATGTAATTAATGCAATGTAGGGACCGATGCAAGCACAGACCGAAGTTACTTGTGAGATTCGGGACCGATGCAAGCACAGACCGAAGTTACTTGTGAGATTCGGGACCGATGCAAGGACAGACCGAAGCTACTTGTGAGATTCGGGACCGATGCAAGGACAGACCGAAGTTACTTGTGAGATTCGGGACCGATGCAAGGACAGACCGAAGTTACTTGTGAGATTCGGGACCGATGCAAGCACAGACCGAAGTTACTTGTGAGATTCGGGGACGGCACAAACAGAACACCAGTTCAGGACAAGAAACTCTTAATTCCATGAACACAGAAGTTATAAACAGAAAGTTATTCTGACAAAATCTCAACATATGACTTCCGTTTCCTAAATCATGAGTCATCTTAGGGAATCAGGAAACTTGACTTCATAACTACACAGAATATAATGTTTAGCAATACCGTTAGCGAAATAGCTAAGCTTCTCGAAAAGAGTGGAATCCACAGTAACACTTCTCAAAGAGTACACACGTAAATTGGAACAAATAATACGGAAACACAAATCACATTAAGTTATATTTACACGAAACATGTGTACAACCTTCCCAAAAAGCCTCTTAAACTAGGAGGCAAGGGCCATGGGGCACCGAGACCCTGGGTCACAACTCGTGAAGGAGAGTAACATGTAAAGTGTTATGTCCAGGAACTGTATGTTAATTCCACCGGCAATTACGTAAGCAAACTTTCCTCCTTAAACTCACTTTAGAATTATGACTAGCCCAAATATTCCTCTGATGGCACGCAATAATATGAAATGAAGTATCCAGGTGGCAGCACACGTTAATTACATTGGCATGTGTATCCTAGTTCATTGATGGGGTACAAGCATATCACCTGAGACAATATAAATAACCCAAAGGCAACTTTTGGATTTACATAGCATGCAAATGTTTATTTTTCGTCACGCCAACAATATGTGATTTTTATACGTGCGCGAAAGTAAAGGAAGTGACGCTTAACCTCACAAAGTCGCATATTGTTGCGCAACGCTTACTAGTTACAAGAAAATGCAAATGCTATGTAATATGCTCATACTGAGGAATACAATAAGGTAACGTTTCTTGTTTGAGTCGCGAGTACCGTGCTTGTGTATGATTTTCTGCTCGCATGTGCGAAGGAGTAATAGTATGTGTCATTAGTGTTGTTTTTTTAAGCTTAACGTCCTTTAGCCTGGTTGGTCATAAGGCACGATGAATGCTGTCGGGGTCCATGGAGCATTCGTCTTCTCAGGATAAGGGAAAACCCGAAAAACCCCTTATCCGGGTAACTCACCCTAAGCGACATTCGACTCACCTGTTCAATACGAGGCATACGCTACCACCACACTACCCAGGCGGGCGATTTAAGATACACCATTCATGGAAATAATAAATGGTATTTACATTAGACGATCATTTCTTATCATCCCAGATGACTGAAATTAAAAAAATATCTTGACGAGATAGAAGAGTGCTATGTTACTATAACCAGGGCAGAGCACTTTTAATAAAATTCCAGTACAGCTAATCTACCATTCGTAAACAGAACTGGGCCAGGGGCTAATGGGTATACATGGGAAAGGAACCATACTAGGAGGAGGGAATCCAACCTAGTCTCAGAGAATTAATATTATTCTATCCTTTTGGGTCCTTTTCATACTTGCCTCTTGTGTTCCAATTATTTTTATTGTTTTCCCAGAATTCGGACATTCCATGTGATCTGTCGGATGTTTAGGACTCTAAGAACATGCATCAAGCATTCTAACTCTTTTTTAACTCATTTCACGGCATTCTGAGGTTATTTAGAGCTCCACAACTGGTATTTTAGCGTTTTTGAGTCGTTGTTTGCTCATATCTTACTTATTTAACAGTGTTTTCTAATGCATTTTAACTCTTTCACAAGCATTCTAGCACGTTTGACGACCATTTGTCAACGATTTTGGTACTTTAACGTTTCCAGGTTTTAGATGATAGTGTTAGTACACTTGTTTATATCGCATTTAAAGACGCCCCATATCATTTGGAGGTGTTTATGGTTCGAGGACAGTTAATATGGATATTCATCAGTTATTTTAACTCTTTTTCCATTCTTTTACGCATTTTGAAGGCTTTTGGTACTCCAAAACTGTTATTTTCTGTTTGAGTCACTGTTTTTTCATATTTTACATTGTTTTGCAGTGTTTACTAATGCTTTTAATAGCTTCACATGCATTTTAGTACGTTTTGAGCCTATTTTTTCAGTGAATGTAGTGCTTCTATACAGATTTGTTTCAGAATTTGTAAATGATTTTAGTATACTCATGAGTATTTTGAATACCTCTAAATTCATTCCATGTCACTCGGAGAGTGTTTAGAACTCTTAAACAGCTAGTTTAAAGCATTCATGAAGCATTTTAGTTCTTTTTTTCCACTCACTTTGAGCCATTTTGAAGGCAATGAAGACTAAAATGGACAGGTACTTCAGGCTTTAGGAGCGTTTCTTTTAACATACTTTACAGCATTTTGCAATATTTTCTAGTGGTTTTTACCATTTTACACACATTTTGGCACATTTCGGGACTTGGTAGTGCTTTCAATGTATTTTGGGGCAGATTTTTAAGACGATATTAGTGTTGGCACAGTTGTTGCAATGCTTTCAATATCATTCCATCTCATTTGGAGGGTGTTTAGGCATCTATAAGAGTTAATGTTCAGGATATGCATCAGAGAGTTTAGGCGTATTTCCTTTGGTTTGGTGCCATTTTGAGTGCTGCATTAAGTTTTTTCGAGCGCTTTTAGGGTAATTCCATGCCATTGTGAACATGTTTAGATATCTAAAATAGGTATTTCAGGTTTTTTCAGTATTTTATGATCATATTTTATATTGTTTTCTAATACTTTTAATTCGCTTACGGGGACCTTCCCCCTTTTCAGACAGTTTAGTCTATTTTGCAGTATTTTCTAAGGACTTTAGCACTTTTGCAGACATTTTAGCACATTTTGAGTGTATCTTGCAGAATACTGTAGTGTCTTCAACGCTTTTACATTTACATTTTAGGAGTGTTTAAAGATAATTTTTCGTGCTGGCACAACTGTTTAGATTCTTTTAATAGCACTGCACGCCATTCTAAGGTGTTTAGAACTCTAGAACAAACCTCTTTTATATTTTACAATATTGTCTAATGTTTTAATGACTTTTATCACTTTTACAGTAATTTTGAGACTATTTGTATTTTGTAGCGTTTACAGCTCATTATGTCCTTTAACGTGTTCAGAACTATAGAGCAGTCTTAAGCCTTCAAGCGGTAGGTGTTTCAACCACCCACGGAGTTGGTAACAGCGCTGAAGTACACTTTAAGTTTCCTTGCAACCCTATTTCTTATGTTTGATAGTAATTGGTGACATTTTATATTAGTTTAAGTCGTGTCTGTAAGTATTTTCTACTTTTCTGTAGTAACGTCTGTAAGCTTTTCAGTATTTCTGAAATATTTCGCACTATCTGTTGCGTTTTATAGCATTTTCATATTTTCCGAGGTAGTTCATCTAATTTGTAGACTGTAATTCTTTTTTTTTTTTTTTTTTTTAACAGATGTATCATATTTTTCTCTGCTTTGGATCCTTTTATGGGCAGTTATGCATTCTGCTTCAATGTTTTTAATAGTCCTTTAATTGTTCTATTGTATACTTTTGCAAACTTGTGCATGTTCAGATGCTAACTTGTGAAGCGAGGGGATACGTTTACATGTTTTCCAGTCTTCCTTAGATTGTAGATTTAACATAATCTAATTTGTGGTTTCTTCATTTCTGTTTGACTTTTTGTTTCATGTCTCTCAGTTCAAGGCCAAGAATAATTAATTTGCTGTAGAAGTACTTATAGCTTTAGTGAACATTATGTTTCCTTATCTTTTTAGTCGACTTTTGTCGTTTTTACAGTCTCTTTTCTTTTAAACAAGATTTTTTTCTCTCTTTCTCTGTCTCTGTTCTAACACTAGAATAGTAACCTAACATCTTCTTTTTGTTGTTGTTGAAGCCTTTGGCATATTGTGTGAGTTGTCAGTATTTTCAGATTTCCCCCCCATTAATGTTATATATAAAGATAATTAGCATTAGAGGTCGGGCTTGAGACCGACTTAGAAGTATATTCCAAGGAAGAATTTCCACCGTCAACCATTCTTATTCTTCTCTCTTTACATGTCTCTTGATAGGAGCATGGGAGTGTTTGTAGTGTATCCTCCATTTCAGCTACCGTGCTATCATTGATGAGCAATATACGTAGCTTCTATCATAACTTATTCGCAACTTTGAAATGTCCATAGGCATAGGTAAATATCATCAGCAACCACTCTTATCATCATGAGGTGATAGAGCGATTTTGTGGACATTTCAGACGAAACGTCGTACTATTGCGATATGATAAAATTCATTGGAGATATTATTTCATTGTTTTTAAGATAATTTACATTGCTGTAAAGCGTGACGTTCTGCTTAATGTTATTTCGTGTAATGTCTTAATTATTTTTATCATTCCACCACCAATATTAAGGGGCATACATCTTCAGTCCGACAAGCTTGTTTCTTTTGAGTGGAGTGACACAATTAGATGTATCTTGATGTTCCAGAAATCGTAATTTATCCTGGTATACGCCAGCTGTAGTGAATCGATGAATGAAGGAGTTCTTATGTACATAAGCTTCAGGTTTTCAATTCCATAGTACGGCAATACCACATCATATTGGCATGAGGGTTTCATATCTAGTACGCTCATCCCGATGTAGATTGACTTATTGAATATAATGCCATATAAATAGCTGCCAGATTAGGTCCATATATGCTTCTATCAATGGATGTAAGCTTAGCAATCAGCTTTTCCAATGTTTTCTTGTTTGTCACAAGGCGTATATCCATTCGATTTCGTATATTCTCTATGGACTTTCCCAAACACAGCATTGTTGAAAGGCTGGTACAGATCCTTTTCAAAGTGATTTCTAGCATGTTGCCTCAGCTTACTATTAAATGCTACGTAGGAGTTTAACCAACACGATTGTCAAAATTGTAGCACACGATGGAATGTTGTTATCCATAGTCCATGTGAGAGCCCCTATTTTAACGCCATGAAATGTATATAACACTTTTTCCTTCTTCCAAAGTGTGCAATTAGCTTCTTTGCACTTGAATTCTGGGGTTTCAGACACTCAGGCAGAAACGACAAATCATTATGAAGATCATGGAGCTCAGTACGATAATCCACATCAACCTCGAATACATATTCAAGAGGATCATCTTCTTTTAGCTTTTCTATATAACATCCCAGGTAAGATAATGAGTAGGATCAATTTTGTGTATTCTCTGAAGGCTTCAAATATATCGGTGAGAAGAAGTACCTCAGAGGTTAAGTACAGACCTCTGCCTTCTCCTAGATTTCCAATATTAAACTACTCCCATACAGACATGCTTAGCATGTTCAGAGTCTTAATCATTCACTTTTTTCTCATTCAATTTATTGTAGATCGCTTCCTTAGGAGTCAAGAATGTTTCTTCCAAAGCATGTCAAGACATGATGTAATCATACCTAGGGGAAAGCTCCTTTGCACATCACCAAACCAATCTTCTTCTCTGCAAAGTATTTACATGTCTCAGGAAACGATGTTGTTTTTTTAGTTTATCCAAGCTTGAACTGAGGAAACGGCATGTATCCGCAAACCTAGCCTTAATGCTTCGAGAATGAAAAATACTCTTCTTCTGAGAACGGAATCACTTATTCACTTGTACAACCCAGCTGTTTAACGATGAAAATGAATCGTATCGTCTAGCGTAATGCACTAATACATAATCAGCTATATACCCCCATACTTAACACCATGATCAAGCATGCCTGGAAGAAAGTTATATTTCCAGTTGAATGTGATGCTTTTGATGCTCCTGAAAATTTTATCTGGAATACGGAAGTTTCGAACTTGCTCAACACTCGTCTTTACAATGCGCTTATCGTCGTTTACAGTTTTCTTTAGCATATACACTAAGACCCACAATTATACTTAATAATAGATATGTACAATTAAATATTATTGAATAATCAGTATGTTATACTTGCGTTCCCTGTTCTATTCACTATTACACTACTAATTAAAAAGCTCAACATTAAGTACAATTATCGTTATAGGCTGCCATAATTGGCGCAGGAAATATTTATTACTCCTGACGTTCACATCGTAATTAATTTATTTCCAATGTCGGTAAGACACAGCAAGAATGTACCTTGTCAGATGATGATTGTGCTGGCATAAGAACACTCAAATCCGAACACAAAAAGCTCACCAAAATGATCTTAGACTTCAGTGCTTACTAATAATATAAGAACAAAAGTAATCATTCTTGTGCAGTAAACATATAGCCAGAACCATAACCCAATGAAATGGAGCAATATAACTTTTCTCAGAATAAAGCCGTGGCAATTTTGAAATGAGGCTATGAAAGCAAACCACAGTTGCTCCCGCATGCCGGGCATAAATATCTGTCCTTGCTAATTCCATAAAATTGCTCGTTTAAAACTACACATAAAATGAAAATGAATACATCACGTAATATACACAGAGTAATAATGAAAATCTGAATCCAATTAAACCACACACATTTCCGATAGAGCATAGAAAATCTGTTCCACTCACATGTCTTTCTCTACATCTCTGCAAAAAAGTATTGTTAACAAGCTTATGCTTCTAATTACTTCATGGTAATTGAGAAAAAATTAACAGAAATACTCTCATTACTCACTACTTTATTAGTAGAAGCGAAATAAGCGTTAAAGTGAAAGTCAAAAGCTAGTTGCTATGCGACTGAAGAACTTTGTATGGCCAGGAGTTGATAAATTCATGTATGAGAAAAGTAAGTTTTTAAAGGTGAAACAAAAAACAACGAATACCTCAAAAACGATCAACTCCACGAACAAAATGTATATAACATAAATTGTGTGTTTTAACGTGCTCTACATTTTTTGTGTGGAATGTTTTCGTCCATCTCTTACGGTTTAGCAGTAAGGCAAAATTCCGTAAAGTCCATCCTTAATAAAGTTGTCTTCAGAGGCTATTCCCAGGACATTCAAGATATACTTGTTGTTTGTCAGGTAACTATCCTAAATATAGGACATTTTAATCAAAATCGTTAGGGACATTTTTGAAAAAATCAAAATTTTCGAAAAAAAGATCCATGTAAAGGGTAGTTTAGGGCGGTGGAATTTTTCTCAAAATCTTTGTATCGCATCCCTGGAGGATACAAAACTTAAATACCAACTTTGATATTTTAGCAAATTTTTATTTTTGAGCTATTGTATTCACAGACACACGGACTTTTTTCTGACAATGCTTTTTTTGGATACAGAGGACCCTAAACATATATTTCCGGTGAAATCTCCGTATGGAATTTTTGGGTGGAGAGCAATACCTGCTCTATACACTATATACATAATACGTATAGAGAAAGTAAAAACTGAATTATACGACTATATAACAACCGCTCAGTTTTGGTAATTTAACTGCATTGAACAGATAACAACTAAATTGGTTTTACCGTACTTTAAACCTTAGACCGCCACAACCAGAAATGCTTGTCTTTATTCCATTGCATGTTCCAGCGAATTGCCCAGAAGAGGTTCTTGATAGCCAGATTCCAGAAAAGAAAAACGCCGGAGTCAAGTGATAACACAAGCAGGAAGCATGTTGAAACAAAACCAGAGAGGCCATAAAGGAACAATTTAACTGGTACCAAGGGTTCCTACTGATCAATATACGGTCACCCATGTAAGGTATTACAGGGGAATATCTCTTAAAAGAACATAAAAACAAAAATGGCAAGAATTCCAAACCTTATGTCAGTAACGCGTTTTCTAAATTGTGATGTGAAAAATGTTTAAATAGGCCCCCTATTATCCCACGGAGCTCAATCTCAGAATTTTAAATTAATGTTTTGCATTTTACCACAGTAAACTAAGTAACTATAAATTAGAAGAAAATCGTACTAAACAATTAAGACAAATCACTCAGATGATCACTTTAAAGACTCAAAGTTAGCAACTAAATGTTCGGCAATTCTTTTGGAAATATTTGCTTTAGCTATTAAGGCAAACAGGGACTAATAGTGCGACAAGCCTCACATATTCTCTTGGGTTGCAGGCGCTTTAAAAATGACTTTCTGCTTGCTTAACCCTCATAAAATGAAGGCCAAGTGTGTTAAGTCGGGTGATACGTGCAATCCATCTAAATGGATCTAATCAAGTCTTACATTAGAAGTTGACGTGTACATATGGACAAATGTGGTAGTGCATCATCTTGCTGATACCACATCTTTCTTCTAACATTGAAGGACACATTTTTCAATAAGGGAGGTAATTCATGATTAACAAAATTATTAATATGGTTTCAAAGAAGTAAGGGTCGATGCAAGGTTATCAAGAATTCCTCACCAAATATTTAGCGATCGACGATACTGAAAAAGCACACTTCTCACCCATTTGAAGTTTTCAGATGCCTAATAATGTATAATAATGTCTATTAACTTGTCCAGTATTTGAAAATGTTGCTTGATAGAAAAATAATATGTTTGCCAGATATGAACCATTCTCTGCAATGGAAATGGATAACAACACAATGCAGAAAATATTTTTTTGTGTGCCGACATATACGATAAGGATGCTATTTGAACCGCGTTACTATCTGCTGTGCGGAAGTAAGCTAATCTTGTCTTTGGGCAAATCACCCTGACTTATCTGTGGATTTACTTCTATAGCAATAGAATATTACTATTTTTATCATTCACTTTTGATTTCCTTTCAAACGCTTATTGTTCTTACGCTTCCATGTTCTCTCAGAGAATACAGAATTTCTCTGTATTCACCTAGTACTAAAGTCACATCTAGCTCTACAATTTAGTTCTCAAGAGCCACAGAAAATAATCAAGATGGCTAACTAAGTAGGGTGTTGTCGTTTAGGAGTTCAGAAGGCCTTCAAACCACAGTACACCTGATCTTTCATTTGGTAATTTATTTTCCCCTAGAGTTTATGAGGGAGATGTTTCAAAGAAAGCATCTTATAACAGCTGCAAATTTATGTTAGAAAAAAATGTTTTAATAAAAGTTGCTTAGTTTCTTCTGGGGAAATACAATAAACATAAATTACCACAGTGCATTTACAACTCGGAGGTTGGGCCTTATAGGTCCTATAATGGCCCTATGAAGATATTTCCCTTATTACAATTTTGAAGGCCCTATGCTCTAATAACATTTGGAATCTTTGGCATTTGCTTTTCCTGTTCGTTTAAGACACTTTATATAGGCCATCTGTATATAATGGACGAAGAGGTGAGCGATCAGAGGTGAATGGATGAATAAATACATGGGAAAAGCTGTACAAAATATAAAAGAGAGCCTGGATACCTAAATAACCGAAACACATTAGCTAATGATGTTTTCTCACTTAGTTATCTTCTCGAATCTCATTTCGTTTTAAATATTACATGGGCAATCAAAATGCTAAAATTCCCCACATAAAAGCCCCATTTAACAAATTACGTAAATGTTTTAAATAATTAGGAAAATGACTCCTGAAAATAAAAATAATTAATAAGCAAAGGACGTAAAGCACGAAAACACCTACCTGTTTACAGATAATTAGAGCTTAAATGAAATATTTATAACCAAGCAATTAGCTGTCAGGAGCAATGTACGCCACCTCTTGAAGCTGGTAATAATAAAATGAAATAGGTAAAAGAGAAAGTAAGAAAGAAGGCTAGAGAAAAGAAAAACTAATCACATCCGTCCCCCCCCCCCCACACACACACACACACACATACGCATGTCGACGAGACAGTCTGGCAACGACTGGCGTACCATGAGGTTGTCTGTCCGCTGTGTGTGTGTGTGTGTGACCGGCCTGCACTAGCGAGAGTTGTTTGTTTTATGAGCCGCTGCATATATTCATAGTTCTACTGTCTGTACTTACACACCTGTTAAATTGGGTATATTTTTAAAACCTGTTCCCCGAGTCTAAAACCGTAATCAGGGCAGTTTGCAAACGAATGAATACTATCAAAATTCAGTTTGATTCAACGGCGATTAAATCAACTGCATTAGAAATCCACCAATGGCTAGTAAACTTCATAAATCAGATCTGTAGCTTCATACCAGAGAACTGTGTGAAACATATATCAGCAGTTTACGCACGCCTCCGGAGAAATCACAAACGTGAAGATTACACCTGGTGACTAGCAACAGTTAATGTTCGAGTGTTTAACTTGCCTTCCGAGGTGCCACTCACAGTGTTATCACAGAAATAGAGTAAATACTGTACGCCGAGAACAATGGATTTTCCAGTATCTTCTACCTCTAGCAATGCAGTGAAGATGGGATTGAAACGAAATAATATACCGGCTAGTTTGATAATCGATACGTTTTTGGTTGCCATCAGTTATATCGCCAAACACAAGATTCTCATTCGTGTCATGACAGTACATATCTGAAACCACCTTGTCCGCTTCATGCGACGAGGCTTCCCATAAATCAAAGGAATCGACCGGCAACTTTCAGTGAGATGTGGGTGCTATTACCTCTTCTCTTGCTGGAAGCCAGGAGCCATCGTCCATTACGACGAGAACTTCTAGCTTCTATGACTCGTAGCTGGAAACTGATAACTGAGGTGCTTTGTTTCTATAGTGCTTACTGGTATTTCTCATCTGTCACCGTCTTGGATACAACTTCTTTCCTTACAATGCCTCTAGTTCCTCAAAAATGGGCTGCGCTTAACGTTAACGGCTTACGACGGATGGTTAAACAACAATTTTTAAGGGCCTTTTTGTATAACTAATGACATAGATATATATGTTTTTAAGAGGAGGTGAATATTAATAATCTGGACTTCTTGAATGGCTTCAGTTAGGAGAACGATGTTGGACCTGAGGAAACTTTACGGCGATTATTTGCCGACAATTACGCTGTTTTGTGTATCATCCTTCCGGTAGGGCTTTTTAGCTAATAATTGATAACGCTATCTTCGTGAATATCTATACCGCTACTGGTACGGAAATAAAGGCACGATTTTATTTCGGAAAGACCTTCTGACACATATCCCATCCGGGGCATTTCTTGTGATTGTGGGTGATTTTAAATGTATACTGGCGGCCAAAGATCAATGGCTGTGTATTACCTTACAGCAATTGGTGAATCAAATGCTCCTGAAGAATACCTGGGTGCATCCTCATGGCTGTGCAGTGCAGTTTACCTTTCTACCAGGACAATCAGCTTCGAGGCTGGACCGTATGTATATTCCAGCTGAGCAGCTACCACGCATTCGTCGCACAGAGGTTGTTTGCGTGACATTTAGTGATCATAACGCACTCATTCATGCGCTTGCAAGAATCCTTGCTCCTAGCACCGAATAAAGCCTCGCGGTGGAAGCGTAAAGCCCAACCAGCACTACGGTGTACTTCTTACGAGCTGCAGCTTGTCGACGTTCCCTGGCTTGGAGGGTACCATGGACTTCCTTCAATTCCTTATTTTTTTTTTTTTTTTTTGGCCGCGCCATGGCCTCTCACCTAGACCGCCCAGATTCAATCCCAAGTGACTGCATGTGAGATTTGTGGTGGACAAAGCGGCGCTGGGGCGGGTTTTCTCCGGGTTCTACGGTTTCCCCCGCCCTCGCATTCCATCGGTGCTCCATCTTCATTCATGTATCACCAGTGTCATCACCTGCGGTGCCACAAGTAGTTGAAGCGGGCGTTAAACACTACCAAAAAACTTTCAGCCAGCAGCAAGGTGAAGATGTTCATACACTCAAGATAGGCACCAAAGAACACTTCAAAAAACGCGAGCTACAGGGGAGTATGGTTAGAGTGAATTCGGCGGTGCCAGTGCATGTGAAAAATGCAAGATTTTAGCACCTGACAAAGGAATGTAAACATGAATGAATAAGTGTATTTATTGACATAGCAATATCATACACAGAATTTCAACAATCGTACGGGTCCACACGTGCTTTTGTAATACACACTAAAACAATATTAAAACAACAACAACAAAGAATTAAAAGAATAAACACGAAAATAAAAGGATAAAGGTAATACACAATCAAAAGCAAAACCTAGAAGGAATGTGAAAGCCTTATAGCCATTACCAGAAGGGCATATATACTAATAGAGATTTTAAAGAGTATATTTCCGTGTTCACTGCATATTAGACTAAGGCTGGCATCATTGTAAACGATCTGTGCCAAAGTTGTTTTTCAAATACTTTTCGTAAGGGCTTGTAAAAGCTAAGTTATATTAAAACATCAGCTTGGCTTAGGCTCGTAATATGTGTGGCCAAAGCTGAGAAAAAGCATTATGAAAGAGAGAGTTATGAATTAAGCAGTGCAAAATAACTTGTAAAAGAAATTAAATGCAAGCTTCCACATTGAAGTATGGGAAATTACCATATCAGTTGCAATTAATACATATTTACGTAAACGATACTGAGAAACATCTTATTAAATGCTTAATAAGAATGTAAACATGGTCGCCGGAAGCTTATCACTGATCTGGCTGAGTGGGAGACAAACATTTCCACACGGCAGGAAATCTTCAAATAGTGCGAGCCTTCTATAGACAGCGTTTATTGGTACCCACAGATTTCTCCCACACCTGAGAGGTGTATGTCAGACTTTGTTCCAGTTGTCCCGGAGGAGTTTTCGCAGAACCTGGTTCCATTTGCGGCAACAGAGTGGTGCAAGTGTCCAAAATTATCGCATCCCCAATACCCGATGGCCTGTCATATGAATTTTACAAGTATTATTGGTGGTATATTAGGAAGGAAGTATTTCACTTTTTTCCAGGAAGTGTGTTTTTGCGGAAGATATAATTGTTCAGATTCCAAAGTGTGCTTAACTGTAGAAACCACAGGATTTTCAACCGATCACGTTATTGAAATGTGATAACAAATTCTTTGATAAAACCATTGGTACTCGCATGCAAATATATACTACCACACATAATTAGTGAGTTCCAGGTTGCAGTATATAAAGGAGTGACCATTCGCCTTACCTAGTTACTGTGACAGACAATATACTGCATTGTACAGAGGAGCAGAAGTTTGCTGCTGTAATAAACTTAGATCTTGAAAAAGCCTTCGACAGAGTCAGTCATGAGGGCCTATGGAAACGTCTGGCGGATTTGATAGTGTCTCAAAAGCTTTCTATGATATTGCGTCACCAAAGTACTCTGTAATGGGTTTTTAACGGCGGTTATATCGGTTAAGTTCGCAAGGGTTGTCCCTTATCGATGATATTGTTCGCCCTGTATGGTGATTCATTGCTTCGGCAGCTGCAATCTTCTGTTGCTGGAGTCGATGTGTATGGGCAGCGACTTTCGGTACGAGCATATACAGATGATGTTAATGTGATGGTTACTACGCATCAAGATGTTCTTCGCTTGAGGGATTATTTACAGCAATATGAGGGTAGTACTGAAATTATATTTTATTTGCGGTAATCTGAAATATTGCCAATTAGATTACATCCTCCAGATATCTCATCTTTAGGCATTCCTGTTGTGCAGCGAGCGAAGGTTTTGGGTACCTACTTCAGTGACAAATAAGGGAATACAGCTGGACATCTCGCATCAATGTTTTGCGTGGTGTTATGTATAATCAGAAGGGTGTTAAATTTGGTACAGCGGATATGATTCTGTAACTGTTTTGCTTTGAGCAAAATTTGGTTCCTTGCTCATGTTTTTCCACCGATGGATTGCCATTGCCAAAGAATGAACAGTTAATGGGATATTATATTTGGACCAGGGTGCTCTATTGCATCTTCGTCTCCCTAAGGGACAAGGTGGCTGAGGACTATTAGATGTGGCTCTCCAGTCCCAGACATTGATGCTTAAAGTGCTCGTTTGCCTAGGATGATCAGGTGAAACTGTGGATGTCATATTACAAAGAGAGTACGGATCGTGTTGGAGTCAGGGCGAACTTGATAAAGTTCCCAAGCTGTTTCATGCAACGTACAATGCTTTCAGTGTGTTACCATCGGAAAAGGTTGACAGTGATGATTTTCGCTCTGTGCAGAATGTTTATTGTTCTCTTCGGCGACCTATTATGTTACTCCGCATGTCTAATTGAAATACTCATAACTGTCTTGGAAATGTTTCGGGCTTCCGCACATTAATGTTGAATGGATAGCGGTAACCTATGAGGTGGTTAATGAAATTCTTCATACAGCAGACAAACTTCTCCAACAACTGCCCTAGTGCCATGCAACAGATTCACTTCCACATCGATAACTGGAGTGTTCCGGCAAAGCAGCGATATATACTTAGGAAAATGTCGCACTTGAATACCTGGCGGTTGGAACCTAATACCAATCGACATTTTACATGTGAATATACCGAGACTGAGCCCCCATTTCACAATTCCCTTGTATGTGGGTACACTTAAATGATTGCTTACGCTGGACAGACCCGCTGCGCAAAATTATACATAGAGAGATGAAAACTGATCCAACAACACCATTCCAATTATGGCTCCCAAACTTCCAACTGTATCTTATCCTTCCTTGCACGACCTTTTAAGGCTGCATACACAATGACGTAAGAAAATGAATGCGGGGTGCCCGGTTCTCCTCGTCCAAAGAAAGAGCGCGCTACACAAAATGCTGTGACAGTGACGTTCATTGAGGCGGATGACATTGATGGGGTGGTAACACCAAGGCTCATTTCGATCTAAAGGCAAAGTGAAAAAAGACAAAACAGAGAGCAGCCCTCAACAACTAAATTAGCGTCATCCTTTCTTTTACCATTTCAGTGATCATTTTGCATATTTCGCAATGGGAAGAATAAATGTAACCGAAGTCAAGAAGGGATTCTGGAGTAAAGAACTTTGCGACACAATAATACTTTACTGTCGTCATTATTTCTATTAGTATTGTTATAATATTTATATTCTGTTCTTTTCTTAATGCATATCTTTAATAGATAGTTTAGGACAGCTAAGCTATTTAATTTTATTCAAAGATTGCATGCTCTTTTAATTTTCAGAGATTGTCGTCATTTTATTATTATTATTATTATTATTATTATTATTATTATTATTGGTATGATGGTGGTAGGAGGGGTGGTGGTGGTAGTAGTGATGGTATATTATTATTAAACCAAGATTTATTTTCTGTTATTTTCTTAAAATGTGAGTTTAATAGATATTTTAGGACGCCTAATTGTTTTGGATCCGCTTCTTATCTAAGGTTTTGTAGAGTCTATTTCTTATTACCTTATCGAATACTTTTGCTAGGTCGACAAAGGCCATATATGGTTCCAAATTATAGTCTTTTCTCTTTTCAGTGATTTGGTTAAATCCAAATTAATGTATGCAGGATCTGCGCATTTTAATTCTGCTTCATTTTCTAATAATTGTGAATCAATGAGCGATTTAAAGGTTTATTAGTTATGACATATACTCATAAGTTCTTGTGTAATTATTACATGAATTTAGTTTTCCTTCTCAATTTCTCTACCGCGTATAGTGGTAAGTACAGAAGTTCGACTCACGAATGCGATACCGAGAATTCATTGCAAAAGAAACACGTTTTAGGATCCTCTGAATCTAAAAGAATGCATTTTTTGAAAAAGTATAAGAATAAGAGGTGAGAGAGATACTCTGCGCGCGCGCATGTGTATCTTTGTTCGCATGAATCTACGTGCGAGCGTCTGTGAACATCATAGCTCAAAAACGAAAAGCCGTTAAATACGGAATTCGATATTTAAGTTTAACAACCTCCAAAGATGCCGCACGAAAATTTTCAAGAAAATTCCGCACAGCAAGTTATTTTCTAAATGGAAAAAGTTTTACAATTTTTGAGTTTTACAAAAATGACAAACTGTGTTTCTTCATTCACATTCTAACTACAACGAAATGCGCAATTAAAACATACCTTCAGATGTTTATCTCGATTATTGTAAAATGTATCTATTGAAAATTTGAGTTTTAAAGAAATGTTTATTGAAGAATGAATAGAGAAAGTCACGTGAATGTAACACATCATATTATTTTAAAAAATAGTGTTCTAACAAGTACATTATGAATTCTTGTCTCTCACCAACATTTGAGTAATACTTTATGTAGTTTTGTGAAGTCTGTGTGGTCTAGAGCTTCCAGAAGTCGCTGGCTCAAATTCGCGAGAGTAGTGGACTTTCAGACAAAGAATCCTCGCGAGGGATGAACTCTTTGTGGTCTAGAGGTTCCAGAAGTCGCTGGCGCAAATTTGCAAGAGTGGTGGACTTTCAGACAAGAATCCTCGCGAGGGATGAACTCTGTGTGGTCTAGAGGTTCCAGAAGTCGTTGGCTCAAATTCGCGAGATTGGTGGACTTTCAGACAAGAATCCTCCCGATGGATGAACTCTGTGTGGTCTAGAGGTTCCAGAAGTCGCTGGCGCAAATTCGCGAGAGTGGTGGACTTTCAGACAAGAATCCTCGCGATGGATGAACTCTGTGTGGTCTAGAGGTTCCAGAAGTCGCCAGCGCAAATTCACGAGATTGGTGGACTTTCAGACAAGAATCCTCGCGATGGATGAACTCTTTGTGGTCTAGAGGTTCCAGAAGTCGCCAGCGCAAATTCACGAGAGTGCTGCACTTTCAGACAAAGAATCCTCGCGGGGGATGAACTCTGTGTGGTCTAGAGGTTCCAGAAGTCGTTGGCGCAAATTCGCGAGAGTGGTGCACTTTCAGACAAAGAATCCTCGCGGGGGATGAACTCTGTGTGGTCTAGAGGTTCCAGAAGTCGTTGGCGCAAATTCACGAGAGTGGTGCACTTTCAGACAAAGAATCCTCGCGGGGGATGAACTCTGTGTGGTCTAGAGGTTCCAGAAGTCGTTGGCGCAAATTCACGAGAGTGGTGCACTTTTAGACAAAGAATCCTCGCGGGGGATGAACTCTGTGTGGTCTAGAGGTTCCAGAAGTCGTCAGCGCAAATTCGCGAGAGTGGTGCACTTTTAGACAAAGAATCCTCGCGGGGGATGAACTCTGTGTGGTCTAGAGGTTCCAGAAGTCGTTGGCGCAAATTCACGAGAGTGGTGCACTTTCAGACAAAGAATCCTCGCGGGGGATGAACTCTGTGTGGTCTAGAGGTTCCAGAAGTCGCCAGCGCAAATTCGCGAGAGTGGTGCACTTTTAGACAAAGAATCCTCGCGGAGGATGAACTCTGTGTGGTCTAGAGGTTCCAGAAGTCGCTGGCGCAAATTCGCGAGAGTGGTGCACTTTTAGACAAAGAATCCTCGCGGGGGATGAACTCTGTGTGGTCTAGAGGTTCCAGAAGTCGTTGGCGCAAATTCGCGAGAGTGGTGCACTTTTAGACAAAGAATCCTCGCGGGGGATGAACTCTGTGTGGTCTAGAGGTTCCAGAAGTCGTTGGCGCAAATTCGCGAGAGTGGTGCACTTTCAGACAAAGAATCCTCGCGAGGGATGAACTCTGTGTGTGGTCTAGAGGTTCCAGAAGTCGCTGGCGCAAATTCTCGAGAGTGGTGCACTTTGAGACAAAAAATCCTCGCGAGGGAGTGTCTCTTGTGCTATGTTTACGGCCTGTAAAGTAATCTCGAGTGTATGAAGAGGCTTCTCAGCTTAAATAAGCGCTATTTGATGCCCATTATGAATCACAGCAGTTAAGAATTGCGTTGATAGTTTTTCTTTACAAAGAGAACTGAAGTTCTTCACATCTATATTGTTACTTACCTTCCCTGCTCTTGTAGTTCTAACTTCTGCTACACTGCTCTATAATAATTTATTTATTCTTTTTTTGTTTTTATATATATATATATATATATATATATATATATATATATATATATTATGTATTCCGGCCTTATAATATGTTTGTTCTTTTTGAGATGTCTTGTTCATGTACAAGAAAATTGTTGATTATTGTATGTATTATGGTTTACAAATGTATCCTCTTGAGGGATCTTGTTGTGGCCTTGGTGTTATTTGTTGCTTTCTTTGTAATTCTGCGTTGAATCCTCATTTTTGTTTTGAAGAAAGTAAAGACAGCTTTGATATTAAATTCTACTGAGAGAGGTAACATTTCTCTGTCCTAATCTGAAGCCTGTTGTGTGCAAGAATTCCTCGGCAATACACCAGGTGTTCTTATTTTATCTCATAACACGTTCCTCATATGAATTACATCTTAAGGTGTATACCAAAACTGAAAAATAAATTAGGAGTCATTATCAGAAAACTTAGTAGCACATAAGTTCCCTCACTTTACCAGTACTAAGCAAGTATCTCACAAATGCTAACTTTCTCTACTTGCATGATTTACTATCAACTTACAGACTTTGTGCATGGTGTAAAACATTAAATTGTTATTTAATGAGCTTACATCATTATTATAAACCACGCGTTTTGGCTACAAAGAGATATTAACTGATCTCTGCATCACCTTTTTGGGTCTTCCTACATTTCTTTTGCCAGTTAAAACGTGGAGAGCACTACCATAAGCTTATCTCAATCGAAATTCAATGGGGAACTGAAATCCATTGAAATATTTGTTCCGTTTCAACAATCATATGTTTGTTATTGATGTTGATAACACTGGTGGTATTTTATAGCACATGTTTAAGAGTTGCTAATGATAAGGTTGTAATACCCAGGCTTAAGGTTTCGTCATCAATACAAGCTCCGTCACACCCATTAGTTAACACATAGGTACCTTATCCTTTAATCAATTATCGCTTACAATTCTGAATTGATTTACTCCAATGAAATGTTCTCATTCGCAAACACCGCTATCAGACAATTCTAACTCAGCGCGGAATCTCTTAGAAATCCTTCTAACCATTTTCATTAAAATACGATAGCAAACGACATGACTGGAGCGTATGGAACCCTCTTAATTTTCAATGAGCTTTGTACAACTGACACCGTTTTAGCACATCATTTATATAATATGTTTTTTTTTTTGTTTTTTTTTGTGGACAACCATTTCTGAAGTATTGTTTGCTACTACTTTGAAATTCCAATACTTGATCCTTTCTCAAATGGGAAGTGTTATTCATTTTTTTGCATCTCGGGCATGCAAACAGAATGGAATTTCACTTGCATCAGAGAGGATCAACTTTTAACAGTTTAGCCTAGCGAATTACCTTTTTTCCCTCTACCTTAGCGGGACTAAGAAATAAGATCATTTTAGATAATGCTTACCTTGAAGTGCAGAGAATACATTTTGTGAGTATAGTTTTATGCAGAATGGGTAGAGAAAGTCCTGTGAATGAAACCATCAGCTTTTTAAGAGTTGAAAGAAAATGTTCAAGAAAATGTTCCGCAACCAAACCTCGGTTCATATGCAACATTTTTAGAGTGTTATTTTATTTTATAAAAAAGCTAGTAACGATTTTGATTCAGTATTCTATATTTAAAATATATTATACATCGAAAATAAATTGTAGTAGTTCCTTATGAATGCTCTCCATTCTAAATGCATTTTTATTATAATAATGTTCAAGTGATAACCTTAATATATTTACAAAGTCGTACTCCAGAAATAGTACATCTATATACAACACAACTATTTTCTGACACCGGTCATTACCGAAAAAGTGTTATTAAATGGTTTTAATATTTGAATAATGTAGCTTTTATTAAAATAATATGGCTGTTCAGCAGTTTTTTCCATATGATTTAAACAGTATAAAATGCCATAAAACAGCGCCCCGTTTTTGAAAAACTGACTAACTGTTCTAGTCCTTTTGTAGCTAGAACAAATTGTTCAGTAAAATTATTTATGCAAAGTCTTATGCTAAAATGATTAGTTACCAGATATACGAATATACGATCGTGAGAGAGAATGTGATACATCAAATTTTTGTTTCTTCAGTGGAAATTCGCTATTTATTTTTTTTCTCGCTATAATGGAGAGTATGGAATTCAGATTATATAATAGCGATCTGCTTTTTAAATTCCAATTATCACCTTAGTTTTATGGGCATGTTTGTTTAATGAGTAATGAAGAATTTTCTCGATCAACAAGAAGTTGAAGAATAATTGAGTTGGAAATGAGTGAAAAGAATTACTCTTATAACTGAAGCACATGAAATGATTTTGTTTTTCTTCTTTGACAGGGAAGATTAAATTTCACATTTACGTTTAAGAAAAATATAATAACGCTGATCAAGAAAAAGATGAGTTTTGAACTGCTACTTTTAGAGATGTGTTTTTGAAGTAACCAATCAGACTTCAATAATGAAACTTAATACTTCCTGGTTGCATGTTTTGGAATTGTATTACTTTACTGACTCTAATATCAAAATAATTGCATTTCGATTAAAAGAAAAACAACACAACGTACTTTCAATTGCAGCAATGTACATCAATGTGAGCAGTGGTATGCGTTCGCAGCAGTGGATGGATGCAGAATCCCTTCTTTTACCGGTCGCGGTAGATTTGTCACTTTCGCGAAATTACATGATGTTTTGGCACAGAGTCTTCAAGTATAAGCAACACATGTGAGCATCTAGACCACACTTGCAACACACGTGTCACACACCATGTCTACCAGTTCTGTATTAAAAAGTAATTTCGGTCTGTTACTTATCCAACAGTTTTAATAATCTAAAGGAATTTTCCTGCCTAGCCACAGTCCAGGGCGTTGAGAATGGCCAATACATTTGAAAAAACGTGACTTTCAATGAGCCTGAGTTGCTCTTTTTGGCTCAACTCCTTGCATCAGCAGTGAAATAATTTTGTAAGAGTTCCCAAATGATAAAATGATGGTTATAAGGGCGCTTAGGAATGAAATACAAATTGTCAAATATGAAAATGAAATTTATCAAACATAAATTAATTATTTCTCAACTCCTTTTAGAGATTTACACTTGTTTAACATTTCTACCATATTTAACACCTCCAAAAATAGTAATTGTTAATCTCTGCAAATAACGCCGCTGTCTTAGCAATACCCCCTTTTTGGATTTAAATTTTGGGAACCACAGGAAATGTTAGGAAAACAAGTCGGCCCATATGAGGCAGAGGTTGTAGCAGCAATTTATAACGCAATTCAAGCTCGGTGACCACAACTCCAGCTGGATATGGTGTTCATCTCGCGGTGATTCCGGTCAATATCTCAGCATTGCCCAGTACGACCATCCTCGCCTTCTTTGGAGCAGATTCGCCGGACCTTGGTTTCGGGAATATAAAGATGAATTCAGGTCTCATCAACAGGGACAACTCGACGCTAAAAGTCCTTCGGATTTCGTTTAAATAACACAGCATCAAAGTTAATAGCAGCACCCGCTTGTTGTCCAGGAAAGCAATTCCTTCATCCATCGCACCAAAAATATATTCATCTCCAATTTATCTCGTGAAATATAAATTGCCGTACCCGTTGACACACCCACGGTCTCTTGGCGATCAGCGAGAGTGGGCGCTCCTCATTAAAAATGGATGTTGGACATCTAATTATTCTCATATATAGCGAACGGTCCCCATAAACAGCATCCAGTTTCGCTTTTATCTCCTATTTTTATGTTTTCAGATCCTAAAGTAAAGAGCGACACTGCACTTTTCCTTTTTAGCGAAAATAAATTGAACAACTAATTGAAATGGCTGCCAAAATCAAACTAACCTATAAATCATTACCAAATACGTTTTGGCGAGGAGTAACAAATGATGGTAGCCCCAACTTGACTTCGCAGCACCAACATTTTGAAACACGGGTACTTGTTGAACTGCCTGCGTGTGTTCCTGCTAGAAGACTTCTCTTTTTAACCAGTTACATTATATCAAACAATTTAAGTTATTAATATTTTTTATGTTTAAACGATTCTTTTAATAAGTGAACAGCAAGTACTCAGACCAAACAATGCGACTGTTGAAAGCCCATCTTCTCGTACGTCCCATTAGGTTGAATGTATCGTATTCCGAAACCGTCTGACGAGCATATTACCATAGACAATTTCAGCATATTAAAGAGAATGTCATGCTCATGTCCTTAATACTGCTCTGAATGAATTACGCTATAAATATGTGAAGCATGATCAGAGAAAACTGTGGAATTCAATTTATTTATAACCTATGTTATATTAGTGTACCAAATTACCCAAATCTTGTTTCTGCTATATATAATTCATCTGTTTTCAAAGGACGTTTTGAACGCCCCTCGTATAGTTAAACTATTAATATATAAGGATCAATCACATAACTAGTACGTAGAGCAGGTGCCAACATTTGCATCATACTCTTTATGTGTTTTGCTTATTACCAACATCTGTGATACTGACACAAAAAAAAAATAACCTATTATGTTTTCGATCATCTTTTCAGGCAATTCAGTCGTATACATTTGGGACTCATTTTCGATGCTGCGTTAAAAATGTTACATTGTGCCAAACACTGTACTTTTATAATCATTAGCACTGAAAGTTTGGACACAACTGAAACAATGGAACAACGTTTTTACCCTCGCATATGCTAATACCGCACAGAGAGTGTACTTCTGAGATCCCGTAGGCTGCAACCAAACTAGTGAAACATGGAAATTTCAAAATGAATTGGAGAAAAAGTGTAACATTCCATTGGAATTAATTCCGTTTTATATGAAACGATGAAGAGGATCTCAATCTAAAAAAAGAAAAAGACCATTGATATCCTGTACAACGGTTTCCTTCGATGCAAAGAAGTGTCAAAAATGGCTTAAGCTAGTATCGACAAAATCATATAGCACATGAGATATTAGCTAAACAACGAGGCGTCATTCACAAGTGGAAGAAGAAGCTGTCCCTGATGGTACACTCAAGGCAGATGCAACAGTAGGCATAATGAGGACGATACGCATGTCGGAAAAAAGCACTGCTGATATTGTGAAAAAGAGGGACTCTTGCAACAAGATCATTTCTATCGATAAATAGATAGCGATGATAGTAAAACGTCTTTCAGTGGCAGTCCATTGGACACTCTTGATGATATTCTTGACATCATACTTTGCGACTTGAATAAATCATCTCGTTGGAAATTGCTCCAAATGTTCAAATTGATCGCACTTCAAAAAACGATGTATACACTGTGATCAGAAGCTGTTAGCTGCTATTTTATTGTTAGTGAGAAAATGCAGTGTCTAATTTAATTTATTTCTTCTCGCATTTTTTATTTTGTCGACCATGAACATGGTAGGCAAAAATTCAAAATTCAAAATTGACATTTCACCAGAAATATATATTCGGACACCCTTGAATTCATAATAAAGGCATTTATAGAAAAAGACTCCGTCTGTTAATATTATAACTAAAAATCTGATGTGTTTCATTCACATGACTTTCTCTACATCTCTGCTACAAATTATTTTTAAAAGCTTATGTTTCTATTTATTAAAGCTAATCCAGAAAAAAAATAGCAGGAACAGTCTAATTACTTGCTTGCTTGTAAGTAGAAGCGAAATAATGTAGTAGCATAGGTTAACGCGATAGTCAGAAGTTTGCTGCTATGTGAAAGAAGTTCCTCTGTTTGTATGGACAGGAGTTGACAAATTCCTGTACGAGGAAACTTAGGTTTCTCAAAGCTAAAAACATAAATATATCAAAAACGATGAACTCCACGAAGAAAATGTATACAACATAAATTGTGTGTTTTAATGTGATCTAAATTTTTTGTAGTAAGTTTTTGTCCATTTCTTACGGTTTAGCACTTATGCAAAAGTCTGTAAAATCCACTCAGAATAAAGTAGTCTTCAGAGCTTCAAAATATACATTTTATTTGTCAGGTAAATATCTCTAATATACGATATTTTAATCAAAATCGTTAGAGCCATTTTTAAGAAAATCAAAATTTTCGAAAAAAGTTCCATGTAAAGGGTAATTTGGGGTGGGGGGATTTTTGTCAAAATCTTCATGTCGCATCCCTGGAAGATACTAAACTTAAATACCAAGTTTGGTGCTTTAGCGACTTTTCCTTTTTGAGTTATCGTGTTCACAGACACACGGACACACACACACACACACACACACACATATGGCCCTTTTTCTGAAAATACTTTTTTTGGATACAGGGGTCCGTAAAACATATATTTTCGTTGAAATCTCGATATCAAATTTTTTGGTGGAGAGCAATACTTTCTCTATACACTATGAACATAGTACGTATAGAGTAAATAACAATGACATTCTTATAAATATCACACTTGAAATTGAAATTCAGATCTTCAAAATGTGCGACACGAATATAATCAAGAATGTCCTCCGACCCCCAAATACATTTAAATTAAGCATTCTT
This sequence comes from Hymenopus coronatus, assembly GCA_030762935.1. NCBI lineage: Eukaryota > Metazoa > Arthropoda > Insecta > Mantodea > Hymenopodidae > Hymenopus > Hymenopus coronatus. The sequence continues at coordinate 7,178,300 of CM060885.1, read as the reverse complement.
CGATGTATTGCTACTTGCTATACAAATACAGCACCTCAAACATATTTTACATGACAAGTAAAACTATATCTTTAATTTCTGGGAATAGACAATGACGAGCTCTTCTTTCGGAAGGGAATTGCTGTAGCACGTGCCACACCAAATGTGTAACAATGTATTTAAACAACGTTTTTGTGGCGCCGAATCAGGATATTGCTACTTCAGCAAGCGAAACAGATGGTTCCCAAAAATATCCGAATACATACAGGAAGACAAAAAATCCGATGTAATGAAATATCCTGACCGTTATTTAATGCGGATGAGACAAGGTGTACCAGAATCCAGTTAATTAAAAAAGTTGGGGTCCGAAAGGAGCTAGAGTACCTCTGCAGTCGAGCGAGGTGAGAAGTTAAGTTTATTGACTCTTTGCTTAGTTCTTCCGCCCATGGACGTGTTGCTTATCAGAGGACTCCTTCAAAAATGAGTTATTCATTTCTGGGGATTGGTCACAGCGAGAGTGGTTGGAAGGACGCTGGGATATTATATGAGTATATTGGAATCGTTTTGGTTCTATTAATGAAACGAAACAACATGCAGACTCCCGCGAAATTTGGTAGTTGCATGTAAATCAATTCTGCTCAGAATTTGGTGATGTTTTAATTACGTAATACACAAAACAAATTTTACATCAGTAGATGTGGCAACATTTAGAAACATAAAATAAGGTTGGATAAAAGTGGTGCTAGACTGGTGGATGCACTAACTTCAGGAAGATCTGCAAATGGAAAGCTTTTGTTCTGTTTTAGAAATGTTGTTGGAAAAGCACATGAAAGCTGAAACCCTTAACACAGGTTTCTAGCCTGTGGATTATGTCCATGAAATTCTGATACCGTTGTTTGATCAAAATGCATTGGCAGTACAGAAGCACAAACAAATGAGAGCCCATTGCAGGAATGTAGTGAAATTAAATTATACGCTGTTCAAACTATTGGCAGGGGAAGCATTAGTAGAACATTTCAAAAACATTCATGTGGACTGTAACACAGCAATTAATTCTTCGTTATCTTCTGAATGTGGGATGAAGTTTTCCGTAAGGATGTGATAAAGAAAACCAATGTAGGGGTTTTAGAGCATTTGATTCTGCACTATTGCAAAATAATTTAAACATGAAACTGCCAGGCCTTGTGATGAACAAAACGAAGTTAATAATGTAGTTTAGGAAGTCATAAGTGACAATATTGAACAAGAAAAACAAGAATTCCCTAAAAAAGTAAATAATTGAGCTGAAGAGGGATTGTGCTTTCTGGAATGTTCAGCGGAAGTTGAATTCCAGAAAACAGAAGTGAAGAAGACACAAGTACAAATATAGGCTTAATAGTGAGACGGACATAATTATCAAAACAGCCAGAACAAGGCTGATGCCAACATAGAATCAAAAATCGGATGTGTTCCATTCACATGACTTTCTCTATATATCTGTAAATTATTATTGTTCATGAGCTTATCTTTTATTTATTTCATGCTAATCGAGAAAAAATAGCAGAAATAGTCTTATTTCTTGCTTTATTGTAAGTAGAAGCGAAATAAGGGAGTACCATAGGTTAAAGGGAAAGCCAAAAGCTGGTTGCTATATGACTGATGTTCCTTTGTTTGTATGGACAGGAGTTGACAAATTCCTGTATGAGAAAAGTATGTTTTATAAAGCTGAAGCCAAGAAAAAGGGATATCTCAAAAACGATCAACTCCACGAAAAAAAATGTATATAACAAAAATTGTGTGTTTTAACATGCTCTACATTTTTTGTGGGTTAAGTTTTTGTCCATCTCTTACGGTTTAGTAGTTATGAAAAATTCATCCAGAATAAAGTAGTCTTCAGAGGCTATTTCCAGAAAATTCAAAATATACATTTTATTTTTCAGGCAAATAACTTTAATATACGATATTTTAATCAAAATCGTTAAAGCCATTTTTTAGAAAATCAAAATGTTCGAAAAAAGTTGCATGTAAAGGGTAGTTTGGGGTGGGGGGATTTTTCTCAAAATCTTCGTGTCGCATACATGCAAGATACTAAACTTAAATACCAAGTTTGGTATTTTACCGACTTTTCGTTTTTGAGTTATCGTGTTCGCAGACACACGGACACACACACCTACACACACACGGACCTTTTTGTGAAAATGCTTGTTTTTAGATAAAGGGGACCCTAAAACATATATTTCCGGTGAATTCTCGGTATCGAATTTTTTGGTGGAGTGCAATACATTCTCTGTACACTATGTACATAGTGCGTATAGAGAAAGTAAAAAAGGCAAATTGGCTTATCAGTGAGACGGACATCATTATCAAGACTGCCAGAACAAGACTGATGCCAACATAGAATCAAAAAAGGCAAATTGGCTTATCAGTGAGACGGACATCATTATCAAGACTGCCAGAACAAGACTGATGCCAACATAGAATCAAAAAAGGCAAATTGGCTTATCAGTGAGACGGACATCATTATCAAAACTGCCAGAACAAGACTGATGCCAACATAGAATCAAAAAAGGCAAATTGGCTTATCAGTGAGACGGACATCATTATCAAAACTGCCAGAACAAGACTGATGCCAACATAGAATCAAAAAAGGCAAATTGGCTTATCAGTGAGACGGACATCATTATCAAAACTGCCAGAACAAGACTGATGCCAACATAGAATCAAAAAAGGCAAATTGGCTTATCAGTGAGACGGACATCATTATCAAAACTGCCAGAACAAGACTGATGCCAACATAGAATCAAAAAAGGCAAATTGGCTTATCAGTGAGACGGACATCATTATCAAAACTGCCAGAACAAGACTGATGCCAACATAGAATCAAAAAAGGCAAATTGGCTTATCAGTGAGACGGACATCATTATCAAGACTGCCAGAACAAGACTGATGCCAACATAGAATCAAAAAAGGCAAATTGGCTTATCAGTGAGACGGACATCATTATCAAAACTGCCAGAACAAGACTGATGCCAACATAGAATCAAAAAAGGCAAATTGGCTTATCAGTGAGACGGACATCATTATCAAGACTGCCAGAACAAGACTGATGCCAACATAGAATCAAAAAAGGCAAATTGGCTGATATTTTCGCTTGGCCAGAATCCACAAAGAAAAGTTATTTGTTTTGAACAGTAAAGCTAGGAAAATAACTCAAATGGAGACACAGCTTAAGTTTGGCAAGAACAGGAAAATAATGAGAATGAGGGAAGAGAAAGCTCACAATACAGTAGATATGCCTAAAGAAAAGAAAATCCAAATTGCACAAGACGACTAAGAAAGATAATCCAAAAGCAGACGTTAAACCCGTGAGTATCCGTAATTTCGTTATCATAATATTTAAGCTATTACAGTAATTTAATATGTATTTACATATAATTCTTCGCTATGGCATTGAAATTCTGTTCTCCTTACACATCCAGGAGTTGAGAAAAGGTGCAAAAGAAGAAAGAAAAAAATAAAGAAAGTAGAGAGAAAAAGGCAGAGATTCTTGGTTGAAAATAACTTCAGTATTAGGAATTTAGAACAAATAGCAAGAAATTAAAAATATACACTTTATTAGTGATGTAAATTATCTGTGATGTAGAATATCTTAATTAAAATTCTTGACCTAATTTTCAGAAAAGCGAAAATTTCGAAAACTCTTCCATGCAAACCGTAATTTTGGGGGATTTTAATTAAAATCCTCGGGTCCGATCTTTCTAAGATACCGAATTCAAATTTAAAGTTTAGCATTTTTTGTTTTTGAGTTATGCTGTTGATAAGTACACACACACATAGACACACACTAATGGACATTTAGACATTGACATTTTTTCCCTTGTTTTGATTTAGGGCACTCAAAATATATAATTTCAGTGAAATCTCGTTATAGAATTTCTCTACCTAATATCTACATAGTCCGTGATACAAAAAGTAGAAGTGAAGTATTAAGTAGGTAATTCAAAACAATAACAAGGGGTATCCCGGCTGTTGTTGATAACACAAAAAATAATTTGTTTTGAAAGGATGTATACTTTAGTGTAGTATATGTTTATAGTTACCTAAAGTTACAGAAAATAATTTGTTTTGAAAGGATGTATACTTTAGTGTAGTATATGATTATAGTTACCTAAAGTTACAGAAAATAATTTGTTTTGAAAGGATGTATACTTTAGTGTAGTGTATGTTTATAGTTACCTAAAGTTACAGAACATTTCTTCAGAGTCTATTTCCATATAGGTAAAGATATACATTTTATTTGTCGTAAAACACTTGAACATTTGGTGCTTTACCAAAATACTTATTTTTGATTCGTGGCTGGCTGCTGTAGCTTCAGCAGTGCTGCCGAGACAAAAATAAAACACTGTAGTCGAGAATCATGTTTCATAGAAACCAAAACGAGCAGTTGCATTCTCTTGAAAATGTCATGTCGCATCCTTGTAAGGTCTCAAGTGATTACTAAGTTTGGGCATACCTTTGGTTGGTACTATTTGCAAAGAGATGCACACTCACACATCATTTTTCTAATCTTTATTACTTCAAGGAGCCTCAAGAGATACATTTCCAACTTTTGGATTCATTACAGTTGTAGCCCTTCGCTACTACACGCAGGTAACATTGTGCGGCGAGTTTTATTTTTCCATTGTGTTGCGTCATGTTGCAGATATTAATCACTTTTGCAGGCGTAATTTGACGCCTTCATTACAGATATTGTTTTGTTGTTTGCTTCACTTCTGTTCAGCAGCAGGCTTATATTCCGTTTTCCAGGAAAGGACGTGCAAGCATATTCAGTCTCGCTACTTCTAGGGGAGGTGCTTTAAAGCTTAATTTTAATAAAGTTATTGCTATTGCCTTTAAATTCCCTTCCTTCTTTGCTCCATTATATGCTTATCTATCACACACTATTTACCAAGGCTGGTTATGCTCATTTCCAACCTCGCTCAACATACTCACACATTGGAGCACAAGCCCGAATATAGCTCGGGCCATGGAAATGTCAATGAGACACATGCGCGAGCATAATTCAGGCCATGGAAATGTTCATAGGACCCATGCGCGAGCATAGCTCAGGCCATGGAAATGTTCATGAGACCCATGCGCGAGCATAGCTCAGGCCATGGAAATGTCAATGAGACACATGCGCGAGCATAGCTCAGGCCATTAAAATGTTCATGAGACCCATGCGCGAGCATAGCTCAGGCCATGGAAATGTTCATGAGACCCATGCGCGAGCAAAGGTCAGGTCATTAAAATGTTCATGAGACCCATGCGCCAGCACAGCTCAGGCCATTAAAATGTTCATGAGACCCATGCGCGAGCATAGGTCAGGCCATTAAAATGTTCATTAGACCCATGCGCGAGCATAGATCAGGCCATGGAATTGTTCATGAGACCCATGCGCGAGCATAGCTCAGGCCATAGAAATGTTCATGAGACCCATGCGCGAGCACAGCTCAGGCCATGGAAATGTTCATGAGACCCATGCGCGAGCATAGCTCAGGCCATTAAAATGTTCATGAGACCCATGCGCGAGCATAGCTCAGGCCATAGAAATGTTCATGAGACCCATGCGCGAGCATAGCTCAGGCCATGGAAATGTTCATGAGACACATGCGCGAGCATAGCTCAGGCCATGGAAATGTTCATAAGAACCATGCGCGAGCATTGCTCAGGCCATCACAATGTTCATGAGACCCATGTGCGAGCATTGCTCAGGCCATGGAAATGTTCATGAGACCCACACCCGAGTATAGCTCAGGTAGGCATTTCTAACGCTTTTAATGCAATTCCGCGACCTTAACTCGGTCTTGGGCTGTGCGGAAAACAACATGATTTGTCCTGCCATCTGTCCTTGCTTTAGTCAACTATTAGGGATTTTAGGAGAGTTAGTAATATTGGCTGCTCTCGGGTAGTCGCGACATTTGCCTTGAAGGTGGTGATCAATTTATTGCGTTTGTGCTCTTAAATTAAAATGCTGCATTTCCCTCGATTTCTGTGAACCGAAGCTGAAGTTCAGGATACAAACGAAGCTGTGGAAAATTCTGATTCCGAGGGAGAGTTTTTCGAACTTTCAATAAATGGAGTGTAAGCAGCTTTACGCAGTTTTCTTCAAACTCATATTTGATAAACTTAAAATAAAATATTAATACGGAAGGACTATTTTCTTACTTGTTGAGAAATCCTTGCATACCATATTTTTAGATCGTCCCAATACTTTTCGACGCACTAAATTGATGTACAGTAAATAATAACTCAAAGTAGGCGTAGGGGTTTCTTGACACTTCAACTACCGAAACCCCGGGCTATAATGTGTTAAGAGACAAACAAAATGGCATTGGCCCCAGTTTTGTTCTCCAGCAACATATTTGGACAGTTATATCATTATTGCGTAAATTTGTAAGTACGAGAGAAACACGATATGAATCTCGTTGTTGAGAGTTGATGTTGGTGCAGAAGAACCGAACTTGTCCAAGTTTCAGAATAAACCGCAGACGCTTCACATGAATTATTAATATGGCGTAATGCGCCTCTCCAAGTTTGACGTAACTTTCGTCCTGTCCCTGTATTCTTAAACTGCATGTGATGTGCAGCCATACTGCAATGCGAGAATCCCGTTCTTGTAGCTGTTATCATCATGATCCATTTTAAGGGAGCTCACAGAGTTGTTTCCTTTGCCCTAAACTAGCGTAATATTACAAAAGTTAATGTTCTGAACGAATACTAGAAATGGGTACAAAACCAAATATTCAAGAGTCACCATTCAATTGTTTCAATTACATTTTGGAACATGTACCCGATGATGCAATAAAAAGTTGAATGCAGCATTAAAAAGCTGATGTATTCCATTCACATGACTTTCTTTATATCTCTGCAACAAATTATTCTATATACTTCATCTAATCGAGAAAAAATTAGTAGAAATAGTCTTTATTTGCTTCCTTGTTAGTAGAAGCGAAATAAGGGAGTACCATGGTTTGTCAAAGGCTGGTTGCTATGTGACTGAAGTTCCTTTGTTTGGAAGGACAGGGGTTGACATTTTCCTGTATGAGAAAAGTGTGTTTTTCAAAGCTGGAACCAAAAACAAGGAATATTTCAAAAACGATGAACTCCAAGAAGAAAAAGTATGTAACATAAATTGTGTGCTTTAACGTGTTCTACATTTTTTGTGTTTCATGTTTTCGACAATCTCTTACGGTTTAACAATTATGCAAAGTTCCATAAAATTTATCCTGAATAAAGTAGGCTTCAGAGGCTATTCCCAGAAAATTCAAGGTATACATTTTATTTGGTAGGTAAATAACTTAAATATAAGACATTTTAAACAAAATCGTTGGAGCCATTTTTAAGAAAATAAAAATTTGCGATTTTTTTTCCATCTAAAGGGTAATTTGGGGAGGGGGGATTTCCTTGAAAATCTTCGTGTCCCATCCTTGGAAGATACCAAACTTAAATACCAAGTTTGGTTTTTAATGGTCTTTTGGTTTTGAGCTATGCTGCACACAGACACACACACATATACACACAGACAGACATATGCTCGGACATGTTTATAAGAATGCTTTTTTTTTGGATTTAGGGGGTCTCAAAACATATATTTCCGGTGAAATCTCGGTATCGAATTTTTGGGTTCAATATAATACCTTCTCTATACACTAGGTACATAGTACGTGTAGAGAAAGTAAAAGAGCATTTAAAAAAAGTTGATGTGCTACAATCATCTGACTTTCTCTGCAACAAAGCTTATTGTTTTATCGACTTAAACGTGCAAAAGAACGGTGTTGTCGGGGATATTAGGCTAAAGCGATAGTCAAGTCCTTTAAGAGTTGGTCATCATGAACTTCCCCTTTGAGTGTTAGTGCTAGAAAGTTTAAACCAATAACTCCCAAACTGTAACTGCACATAAAAATATATTTGACATAATTTAGTATTTCAGCCAGATCTTCTTGTTTTTTTAATTAAGAATAGGTTTATCTGTTATACGAAAGTCACCCCGAATGTAGGAGCAATTCCTAGAAAATGTAAGATGTACATTTCATAGTTTATTCAGAATACTTAAGAGGCATTTTTGAGAAAATGAAACTGTTCCATGTTAACGGTCGCTTCAGATTAATATATGCTGATCTTAAATACCAAAGTTAGTACTTTACCGTGCTTTCGTTTCATGAGCGCGTACGCACACACACACTCACAAACTCGCTCACGTGTGCGCGACAGTTTTCTAAAGTTTCCATATTATTATTATTATTATTATTATTATTTAATATATATATGTTTACACGTCTACACAGGTTGATTACTTCTGCATTCTGAGTCAAATTGTGTATATATGTATACTAAGTTTATAGGCATTAAACTCCTAGTTGAACGTGAACCAGGTTGTACTTGCTCATGTAAGAAGAAGTTTACTATTCACAATATATATGATGTTAAACTAATCCTGTGTGTTACTTTCCAAGATCCAGTAATCCTGAGGTACGTTTCCAAGTTAAATCTGCTCCTTGGATGAGGAATAGCGTGCTACCTGATCAGCTTTCACATGACTTTAAGCAAGGAGGCAGTTGTATCAACTTATATTTACTTCATGATCTTAAAGTTGTAACCGTGATGAAGGTTAGCAGTGATTGAAAAGAGTTTGTTGATTGGCCCTAAGGCCGCTGCAATTATAAGAGCGGTATTTAAAAAGGCACTAACAATGTGCTTACCACAAAAATTATAACTATATGGTCTTCTCTAAAACATGAGATCGCTCCCCCCTTACCACAGGACAATAACCATTAGCAAACAAAAGACTGCCCTGTACTAGAGGCAAGAGTCAGGCTACGTAGTAAAATCTGTTTCCTGAACAGAATCGCGCATCAGATAAGCGAACAATTTGCACAAGAATTGGCAACAGCGAGGATGTCTTTCTAACCGCAGACGCCCTAGTTCCAAACTTCAAACTCAGGCCGATTTTGGAAGAAGAGGGTCATTGTGTTCTGAAGAATGCCGTACCATAGACTTTACACGCTAGGGATGATATCCACAAACGACGCGCTTACAATTAATCTCAGGATAACAGGTAATGGCTGTAAATTTTGTAATCTGAAGTGGTGTTCGTTGTCTGTTAAAATGTTCATATATTGAGTGAAATTCCCCTGCACTTCAGCTGAAGAGATCGGACAATACTACAGGGCTCCTCTCTTACCTGGTGATCATCCAATGTAGTGTTGTTGAGTTTTGCAACTCTTTTAACCCACAACGGATTATCTGCATTCGTAAAATACGGCGCTCTTGGGTCACCATCTAGACGGCTGGGGTTCGATCCCAAGCGACCGCATGGGAGATTTGTGGTGGACAAAGCGGCGCTGGGGCGGGTTTTCTCCGGGTACTCCGGTTTCCCCCGCCATCGCATTCCACTGGTGCTCCATCATCATTCATTTATCATCAGTGTCACTGCCTGCGGTGCCATAAGTAGTTAAAGCGGGCGTTAAACACTCCCATATGGGTCACCATGCCACATAGCGCTCATCCCATTAGAGATGGAGAATTCAAACTAGGCTTATGTCAGAATTTTAGTTTACTTTATCTAAGAGAAATATAGTGTTGTGTTCTGATCTTTAGTTTATTAGTTACTCGAAACAGTAAGTGACAAACTGTAACTCAAAGGCGAGTTAAGTTTAGTAATTGGGGCCAACAAAAATCTAAAAATGATTAAACCTCATAAATAAAAACTTCTGTTCAGGATAATATGGTGAAAGCCGAGTTAGTCACTTGGACCAGCGCGAGAGTAAGCAAGGAGGACACTATATCAGTTAGAAACAGAAATTCATTTAATACTGTTCCTACTATCTTTTAAACATTAAACAGGCTATCATTATTATTGTGGTGTTAGCGCTGCTTATCTTTATTTCTCTGTCTGCCGACGCCCAAGTTTAGATAATAGACACTGTTGTGTCTCAATTTACTTCCGCCATAACACCTTCATTTGGATTTCCGGAAGGTTGTCCTATAATTAAGGATGCCACATGTGTCTTGGTGTTCTATTACACACTCTAAAACAATACTAATAGGCTGCCTCCGTTAGCGAGTAGACAGCGAGCTGACTTCTCACCCGGGTTCGATTCCCGGCTGGAGCGGAGAAGTCTTCTTTAGTCAGAATTATTCCCTATCCCCCAGAGTCTGGAAGTGTGTATGTGTTTGAGGAATTTAAAATTATTTAAACCAAACGTAAAAGAACCTACAGACAACGAGTTGTTTCAAGTGCAAAGCCCCGATATGACCTTGGAGGTTAAAGGGAGTTGTGTAAAAGAAACAATAAAAAAAAGTAATTAATCTCTGTTTTAAGAATTTCTCGGGGATACCAGAGTTGTGTGAGAATGTATATCGAGCTGAAAGAGACATTGGACGAAAAGCAGCACGTATACTGAGTGCGCCGATATTATAAGTCTCCAAGAGCACGCTAATAACTGAGCAACTTTACTCACGGATAAACACAACTTGACTTTCAGACTAGCAATTTTGTGTGAAACATAAATATCAAGTAACTGGCACCTTAAAATTCCGTCATATCAAAAGTATTAATTCAAGAATACAGTTAAAATTGAATGTAACCTTTCAAAAAGAGTATTTTACCGCCCTGGTTTATCGTTTATTCAATCCTTGTAAATGGAGATAGTCCTAAATCCTGTGTCCTGCACGAGGATTGTGTTATTTGGAAGTCTCATCCTGCTGTACTCAATGTTGACAAGGTTTTGGAAAACTTTAATGCGGTTTTAGGGGAAAATTCACACAAGTTGATTACAACGGTAAACGTAACTTTGAAAACATAAACACCATTGAGCAATTGACGACAACAGTGAACTCATGAGTCCTCGCTGCTAACCCGGACACCAGATAACTTCACAGTTAATGTCTCGAATATTGTAGGCAGAAATACCTTGACGCAACAAAAAGTCCACCATAGTTTTTGTCCTAAAGCAATGAAATTTTGCACAGTTGATTATCTTGATATCTTCTATAACTGTGCTATTTTATAACTTTATCAACAAATAAAGAAATTACAATACCTTGGAATTTTCAAAACATCAAAAAACTTATGTACCGCTTTCTAAGTATGCCTTTAGTGAAGTTGCTTGAAAACAAGTGTACATAAAGTATAAAAATTATGCTATATTTTGGCGCAGAAGTTTTTTCTCTATCTCCCTTTAATTATTTTAAAAGTATTTTTTTAAGATACGTGAGTTATTTTACTTCAAATTATTATGTATTTCATAGCACAATACCTATAAAATCTAAATCAAAAGAAACTAGCTGCGCCAAAAAAATAATTTTGAGCTCAAATATGTGTGTACAATATTTCATTGCAATATCTCAAATAGTTTCCAAGAAAGAGGTACATAAGTGTGAAACATTATAAATCTGAGAAAACAAGAACCGAAAAAGTTGCTTGAGAGATCCACATACTTTAAATACTGCCCAAAATCCACCATAACTGTAGTCAACTTCTTCTTCCTGGTCAGAAACTGAAAAATATACCTTCTAAATAGTTATAACTATGTTTGCCTGTTAGAAATGTAGAGAAACAAGGGATCAAAGCAAGCAGAAAAAGAGGGCGTGGCATGAGAAGTCATAATTTTTAATTTATTTGGAGCACAAAGAAACGAATTAGGTTATGAAACTTTGGGAACATAAAGCAATTAATTAGTGAAATAAAAAAAAATTGAATAATTCGCCATTTTTAGCCTTAACTCTTAAGTGTTCCGAAACATCAGTGTGACTATCAACTCTTGAAATGTTGTTATTGGTTATTTTAATTTCTTCACATCGCATCAGTTTTGACATTTGTAACAGAAACAGCTGTTCCTCATTTCAAATTCAAATTCTGATACCAAAATACTTGAGACTAGTAAATAACATGTTTCGTAGATGTGTTTATAAATAGTTAAGGGAAGCGAAGTTATATGCAAAATGACTATGTAGACTAATTGTAATAAATGACTAGTGCTTAACAAACTGGACTGTTAGAAAGTATTTTAAATAGATCATCCGAACCATCCAAATTCATCCTAAGTTCTTTACTCATAAGATTGTATTTAGCCGCAGATTGGTCTCTATTTTTAATTTGATTTAATTTGTAGTAGCAGAAGAAAATATATTTAAAATAATTTGTCTTTGGAGGGACAGCTGATAACTTTCGTTTGTGTTAAACAAATGTAATCTTATTTATATGAAACAAACATGGTCATATTGGTAGTATGGCAGCAGAGGTTGTGGTTTGTATGTTACCCGGGATTATGCTCCTTGTGTGTCTTGTATGGGTAACGTACAGCTGATAACTTTCGTTTGTGTTAAACAAATGTAATCTTATTTATATGAAACAAACATGGTCATATTGGTAGTATGGCGGCAGAGGTTGTGGTTTGTATGCTACCCGGGATTATGCTCCTTGTGTGTCTTGTATGGGTAACGTGCTTCTTATTATACGCAGTTTATTTACATGTTTTATTAATAGACAACATTAATTGATATGGTCCTGAATATCGAGTTTTCTATGCTGATTCAGATAATGATATTCAAATATAGTGTATTTTAGCTGATAATGTATGTATTACAATGTTTTGCAAAACGATACAAGTTGTTAATACGACCATAATAGCTGCAGTTGCATATTATCTACTTTCTGTGAGACAAATAATTTTACTTTCTCCACACGTACTATGTACATAGTGTATAGACGAGGGATGGCATTCCACCCAAAAATTCGATACCGAGATTTCACCGGAAATATATGTTTTACGGTTCCCTGTATCCCCCCCCCAAAAAAAAATATTTTCAGCAAAAGGTCCACGTGTGTGTGTGTGTCAGTGTGTTTGTGAACACAATAGCTCAAATACGAAAAGTCGGTAAAATACCAAACCACGATGCGACACGAAGATTTTGAGAAAAATCCCCCCCGCCCAAACTACACTTTACATGGACAATTTTTCGAAAATTTTGATTTTTTGAAAAATGGCTCTAACGATTTTGATTAAACTATGGCGTATTAAAGGTATTTACCTGAAAAATAAAATGCATATCTTGAATTTTCTGGGAATAGCCTCTGAAGGCTACTTTATTCTGGATGAATTTTACGGAATTTTATATAACTGCTAAACCGTAAGATATGGAACAAACTTACCGCTCAAAACATGTACAGCTCTTTAAAACACATAATTTGTGTTATGTACCTTTTTCTCGTGGAGTTGATTGTTTTTTAGTTATTTCTTGTTTTAGATTTCATCTTTAAAAAACTTATACCTTTCTCATGCAGGAATTTGTCAACTCCTTCCATACACACAAAGGAACTTCAGTGACATAGCAACCAACTTTTGACTATCACTTTAACCTATGGTACCCCTGATTTCGCTCCTACTTACAAGGAAACAAGTTATAAGACCAGTACTGCTGATTTTTTCTCGATTAACATGAAGTAAATACAAGCATATGCTTTTTTAACAGTACTTTCTTGCAGAGATGTAGAGAAAGTCATGTGAATGGAACACATCAGATTTTTGATTGAGTTATGAAACCTGTTATCAACAGTCGTGGTGTCGTTTTGGGTAAAGACCTGTTTTCATGTAAGAAGGAGAGTAGAACAAACAAACGACGTCCTGAAAGTTGTTCGCAGCCTAAAGGGAAGACTGTCCTCAAGAAGACTTCATCAGAAATGTCTGAGAGCTGGTATTGTTGTGAAGACGAATGTCTTATTGTATTGTCATTGTAGGTATTGTATTGTATTGTCAATTATTTCTTCAATATTCTTGTTTATTTTTTACAAATGTATACAAGTGATTTGCAGTGGTTGTTCATTTTTCCTAAGTGTGTGTTTTGAGGTAAACATAAAGTAAAGAACACCTTATTGCGTTGTCATTTACATGTTTACTTTTTCTACACGTACTATGTCCATAGTGTATAGAGAAAGTATTGCATTCCACTCAAAAATTCAATACCGAGATTTCACCGGAAATACATGCTTTGGGTCCAAAAAAAGCATTTTCAGAAAAAGGTCCGTGTGTGTATGTGTCTGTGTGTCTGTGACAGCATTGCTTAGAAACAAAAGACCGTTGAATACCCAACGTGGCATATGGTATTAAAATATCATATATTAAAGACATTTACCTGACAATAAAATGTATATCTTGAATTTTCTGGGAATTTCCTCTGAAGAGTAGTTTATTCTGCATGAATTTTACGGAATTTTGCATAACTGCTAAACCATAAGAGATGGACAAAAACTTAGCACACAAAAAAATGTAGAGCACATTAAAACAGACAATTTATGTACTATACATTTTTTTTCGTGGAATTTATCGTTTTCTTTTTAATTCCTTGTTTTTTGGTTTCAGCTTTGAAAAACAACGGAACTTCAGTCACATAGCAACCAGCTTTTGACTATCACTTTAACCTATGGTACTCCCTTAATTCGGTTCTACTTCCAAGAAAGCAAGTAATAAGAATATTTCTGCTGTTTTTTTTTTTTTTTTCTCTCGATTAGCATGAAGTAAATAGAAGCATAAGCTTTTTAACAATAATTTGTTACAGAGATGTAGAGAAAGTTATGTGAATGGAACACATCAGATTTTCTACCTTCTTTTTTTGCAAATAGGTATGCTGTAATTGTTTTCAATAAAAAATGTTTCTTATCCATTAATTGTTACTAGACTACTGATTAATGGTTGAGATTTTTCATCTAATAGGTAGAAAATAAATGCTGGCCATATGACCTTCACGTGCTTTTAATATGGCACAAAGTTAACACTTTGATTTTGCTTTTTGTGGTCACAATTGGAAGGAAGGCCTGATTTTTATTATATGTCTTAGGAAGGTACCAACAGACACATATTTGTGAAAAAAATAAAAAATTATATAAACTAGTTATAAAAAAATCTACAAAGCTTAGCATGGCCATATTACCATCAGACACTTTAATCATATTACTTTCATATTATACAGGGTGTTAATGAACTATACCGAAATATTTTCGCAGAATATGTGGATTACTTAAATAAGTAATTTGAGATAGGAGACTTATGACCTGTTTATTGAAATTTCAAAGTAACGGTTATAAGTTTCTGAAGTGCCAGTGCGCCACTTATCGCGGCACTTCGTCTGGAATGAAAATTATAATAACAAAAAACATTTACTGTTTGACAGGAATCGAACCCCTGACCTTAGTGATAACAGCTTCCCGATTTCGCATTAAGCTACCATTGCAGTTGAAACAAAGGACTCCAGAATAACCTACATGACGTAGTTAATGAATGCTCAGTGTCGCACTGTGAAGCGATTAATTCGAGATTTTACAGATTTTTGCGACATTAAATCTTGAGAACGCTAGTAACGAGCTGCTAAACATCGATATTTCTATACTCGGGCAGCAGTTTTAAAGACACTCTAAGCCATTTTTTCAACCTGCTTTGCTTTAACACCGACTTTTAACACGTTTAACGTAATGTTTATCCGGGGACCATGCATCGCCGATCTCAAAATACTTATATCAGTCACGTGCACAATCTCGCAAATTATTTCGGAGTAGTTTATTAACACTTTGTATATATTGTCAACAAGAACTTTTATCGTGCTTTAGATTCCAGCAATTATACAACAACGCTTAAAGACTGTAAAGTTGTATGAAAAGGTGCTGCCGTGCATTGTTTCCTCAAGTTGATCTTGTTTCCTAACTTAGCCTAGTCGACTAATTCTCCCCACGTGTGTGCCCACAGTCAAAGTGAGTAGACCAGCCACCACATTTAATCAAAGATTGAGGAACCCGTAGCCAGAGATAAGAGTGAGGAAGTAGATGATAGGCAACATTGATGATGGCAAACATGGTGATACAAACATTGTGGAATAAATTGCAATGGAACCATAGAAAACGGAGAAAACCCCACAAGGGGTACTTTGGGATTGGACCTCGACTCGGCCGTGCTTCAATTGCTTGTTACACTTGTGAAATAATGTCTAAACTTATTCAGTTAGATTTTGCTATATGAAAAAGCATATTAAAATAAAGCAATAAATAAAATGTGAAGATGACATTATAAGTATTCATTTTCAAAAGAGAAACTTGCATCCACTATTTTAATTTGATAATTATTAGTTAAAAAATCCGATGTGTTCCATTCACATGACTTTCTCTATATCTCTGTAACAAAGTATTCTGTTTACTTCATCTAATCGAGAAAAAAATATGAGAAATAGTCTTATTACTTCCTTCCTTGTTAGTAAACGATATAAGCGAGTACCATAGGCTAAAGTGATAGCCAAAAGCTGGTTGCTATGTGATTGAAGTTCCTTTGTTTGTATGGACAGGAGTTGACAAATTCCTGTAAGAGAAAAGAATGCTTTTCAAAGCCGAAACCAAAAACAAGGAATATCTCAAAAACGACCAACTCCAAGAAAAACATGTTTATAACATAAAGTGTGTGTTTTAACGTGCTCGACATGTTATGTTATTTAACTTACATTTTAGTTTTCAGGTAAATATCTTTAATATACGATATTTTAATCTAAAACTTTAGAGCCATTTTTAAGAAAATAAAAATTTTCGAAAAAAGTTCCATGTAAAGGGTAGTTTGGGGTTTGCGGATTTTCCTCAAAATCTTCGCATCCATGGACGATACCAAACTTAAGTACCAAGTTTGGGATTTAACGGTCTTTTCGTTTTTGAGCTATGCTGTCCACAGACACACACACCCACACACACATACACACATACACTCACACACGGACACTTTTCTAAAAATGCTTTTTTTTATTCAAGTGGTTTCAAAACATGTATTTCCGGTGAAATCTCGGTGTCAAATTTTTGGGTTCAATGCAATGCCTTCTCTATACATTATGTACATAGTACGTATAGAGAACGTAATATATTATTGGCATTGACAAAAAAAAAAAAAAACATTTCTTCGTCACCCCTTTTAATTAGAAGGTACATAAAGCTGTGTATATATTGCAGTTTTTTTACTTTCTCTATACGCCCTATGTACGTAGTGTATAGAGAAGGTATTGCACTCCAGCAAAAGATTCGATATCGAGATTTCACCGGAAATATATCTTTTAGGGTCCCCTGTATCCAAAAAAAAGTATTTTCAGAAAAAGGCCGTGTGTGTGTGTGTGTGTGTGTGTGTGTGTGTGTGTCCGTGTGTCCGTGTGTCAGTGTGTCTGTGAACACGATAACTCAAAACGAAAAGAGGGTAAAATACCAAACTTGGTATTTAAGTTTAGTATCTTCCAGGGATGCGACACGAAGATTTTGAGAAAAATCCCCCACCACAAAATACCTTTTACATGGAACTTTTTTCGAAAATGCTGATTTTCTAAAAAATGCCTCTAACGATTTTGATTAACATATCGTATATTAAAGATATTTACATGACAAATAAAATGTATATTTTGAATTTTCTGGGAATAGTCTCTTAAGACTACTTTATTCTGGGTCAATTTTATGGAATTTTGCATAACTGCTAACCGTAACAGATGGACAAAAACTTATCACACAACAAATGTAGAACACTTTAAAATACACAATTTGCAATATACATTTGTTTCCCGGAGTTGATTGCTTTTGAGATATTCCTTGTTTTTGGTTTCAGCTATAAAAACATACTTTTCTCATACAGGACTTTGTGAACTCGTGTCCATACAAACAAAGGAACTTCAGTCACATAGCAACCAGCTTTTGGCTATCACTTTAACCTATGGTAGTCCCTTGTTTCGCTTTTACTTACAAGGAGGCAAGTAATGAGACTATTTCTGCTAAATTTTTCTGATAAGCGTGAAGTAAATAGAAGGATACGGTTCTTAAGAATAACTTGTTGCAGGGATATAGAGAAAGTCATGTGAATGGTACACATCAGATTTCTACTTTCTCTATACGTACTACGTGCATAGTATATAGAGAAGGTATTGCACTCCACCGAAAAATTCGATACCGAGATTTCAACGGAAATATATGTTTTAGGGTCCCCTGCATCCACAAAAAAGCATTTTCACAAATAGGTCCGTGTGTCTGTGATCACGATAACTCAAAAACGAAAAGTCTGTAAAATACCAAACTTGGTATTTAACTTTAGTATCTTCCAGGGATGCGACACGAAGATTTTGAAAAAAATCGCCCCCACCCCAAACTACCCTTTACATGGAACGTTTTTCGAAATTGTTGGTTTTCTTAAAAGTGGCTCTAACGATTTTGATTAAAAGTTCGTATATTAAAGATATTTAATTGTAAAATAAGATGTATATCTTGAATTTTCTGGGAATAGTCTCTGAAGGCTGCTTTATTCTGGATGGATTTTACGGAATTTTGAATAACTGCTAAATCGTAAGAGATAGACAAAAACTGACTACACAAAAAATGTAGAGCACGTTAAAACACAGACTTTATGTTATATACATTTTTTTCGTGGAAGCATCGTTTTTGAGTCATTCCCTGTTTTTGGTTTCTGCTATGAAGACATACTTTTCTCATATAGCAATTTGTCAACAGCTTCCATACAAATAACGGAACTTCAGTGACATAGCAACCAGCAAGGAACAAGCAAACATAGCAATAATGTACCAAGTATTAAGACTATTTCTGCTATTTTAGTCTGATTAACAAGAAGTAAATAGAAGTATAAGCTTTTTAAGAGTAATTTGTTGCGGAGATGTAGAGAAAGTCATGTGAATGGTACACATCAGATGTTTACTTTCTTTACATATACTATGTACATAGTGTATGGAGAAGATATTGCATTCCACCCAAAAATTCGATACCGAGATTTCTCCGGAAATACATGTATTGCGTCCCTCTGAATCCAAATAAAAGCATTTTTACAAAAAGTTCCGTGTATGTGTGTGCGCGCGTCTGTAGGTCTGTGGACAGCGGAGCTCATAAACGAAAAGACAGTTGAATGCCAAACTTGGTATTTAAGTTTGGTATCTTCCAAGGATGCGACACGAAGATTTTCAAAAGCATCCTCCCACCCCCAACTACCCTCTTCATGGAACTTTTTTTCGAAAACGTTGATTTTGTCAAAAATGGCTCTAACGATTTTGATTAAAATCTCTTATATTTTAGATATTTACATGCCAAATAACACATATATCTTGAGGTTTCTGGGAATAGCCTCTGAAGACTACTTTATTCTAGAAGAATTTTATGGAATTTTGCATAACTTCTAAACCGTTAAGAGATGGACAAAATCTTACCACATAAAACATGTAGAGCACATTAAAACACACCATTTATGTTACATGCATTTTTTGTGGAGTTGATCGTTTTTTAGATATTCCATGTTTTTGGTTTCACCTTTGGAAAACTAAACTTTTCTCATACAGGAATTTGTCAACTCTTGTCCATACAAACAAATGAAGTTCAGTCACATAGCAACCATCTTTTGACTATCACTTTAGTCTATGGTACTCCCTTATTTTGCTTCTACTTACAAGGAAGCAAGTAATAAGACTATTTCTGCTAATTTTTTGTCGATTAGCATGAAATAGAGAGAAGCAAAAGCTTTTTAACAATAATTTGTTGCAAAGATGTAGAGAAAGTCATGTGAATGGAACACATCAATTTTTTGTGTTAATAAAGGAGACAACTGACTTCAAGCTTCAGCATATAAAATGTAATTAAAGTAGATTACAATTTTTATAAAACATCACCAGTCCAATTAGACGCTAATAAGTCGTCTTTTATTAGGGATATTTTTAATCTGGTCCAGGATATTTTTTCTCCCACGTAATTTGCAAGATATGTTATTGTATTAAATAACTGCATTTACCTTACCTTGCGTTATTAGATTCATAATCAGTTTATTGACTACCTTATATAATTTGTGAGAGTCAATTCGTTGTTCTTCGTACTGAGAAATTATATGACCAAGAACAAATGAAATATATCAATTAATAACTTACTCTAGGGAAGTTAGTCAGGTTACGTTTGAGCTACTCTGCAAACTATCGGCGACCCACTCTTTCGCCATCTTCAGAGAAAGCAATCCTGGGAAATGTTCAAGTCACCAGAATATATATAGTCTTCCCTAATTACAATTACAACTTAACATTTTCTTTCTCTAGTTACTGACTTTTGGCCGAGGTCCCATATGCAAGTGTTACTGTTTGGTAACTGGTAGGATAATCGGGGAAGTTGTTAGTTAAATTTCAGCAAGAATGTTGGATATTAGGTATACTTGACATACCTGTGCCAAAGTATGATGCTTGTTCCTTCTTCAAGACGTGACGACACAGATACCAGTACAGCAAGCAAATAGCATCTCCTATAATAAAGAAATTCACTTCTGTATCAAATTATACATGCACACCAATATGGTACTACCTATATTTAAATTTATTTTAATTTTTCTTTGCTTCTTCTGTCATTTGCTCCGTGTTTAAATGTGTTCTCTCAGAGAAAATAATTCTTTCAGGTCTAACACAAGGGATTCTATAACAAATGTCCAATGCACTTCAGGGCTGCTCCTTATGACGAACAACAAAGTTTACTTCTTAGTGCCAAATACAACACTTAGCTTCCTAGTTAATAATATTCTGATATTTAACTACACTGAGTGATACATTTATATTTGGTTGTATATTGTAGCGCTATTATGACAGGTATACATAAACTCTGTTAAAATGTTTCTTTCTATAAAGAAGTCATTGTAACCGAATTATCAATTCCTGTGTTCAAAGTATCAACTACCTATAGAATATAAGGAATGTATTTTTCTATGGCACACAACGTACACGGTAGGTAGAGAAGATGTTGTAGAATTAGTTTATTGAAGTACTTTACTTATTTCTGAATTTGGTGCATGGTAGGCGGCTGTGATGCTCTGCTAGGAAAGGTAGGTTGGTCTCTATGGACAAAAGTATTTAAGCCTAAGGCGTGAGTCAGTTTGACTTTATGCAACAATTTAAAAATATAGAAAATCACAATTGTTAATCATGCAAAGGCAACGTACAAAGGTTAGTTTGTGTAACTAAATGTTTGTGTATTCTTGACGAATTTCTATCTCAGCCGAATTCAGTTTCGTTCATTAATAACTTTGTTTGTAGAGATAGTATGCAAGTTTCATATTAAGATGGTGTACTTATTATATTCCCCGACTATACCTGTCGAGTATGTATGTGTGTGTAAACATCATAGCTCAAAAACGAAAAGTCTGTTAAATACCAAACTTTGTATTTAAGTTCAGTATTTTCCAACCAAGTGAAGGAAGATTTTGAGTGGTATTTCCTCCACCCCAAAGAGCGCTTTACATGGAACATTTCTCGAAATCCTTGATTTTCTCAAAAATTACTACAATAATTGTTATTAAAGCATCAAATATCTTTAAGACAGAGATAAATAAAAAGCATATTTTGATTTTCTGGGAGTAGCATCCCAGACCGTTTTCATTCACGTGACTTTAGCAGTTTAGAAAACGTAAGATGTAGAAAAACTCTTCCTATACAATAAATATAGATCTCGTTAAATCAGAGAATTTATCTCGGATACATTTTTTTTTTTTTTTTTTTTTTTGAGTTAGGGCATTGTCGAGACATTGTTAATTGCTGATACGAGCCGCTACAACCTTCCACAGTTTGATAACTACTTATGTCACAGTTACGGCAAAAGCAGATTCACCATACAACTTGCCAGAGTAACGAAATGTACGACTTTGCTGCCACCTGGTGGGAAATGACAAGTATTCATGCTCCCTTTAGCAAGCCATCGAGTGACCAAACCCAGTCAGTTCAGCTAGGAATATCGCAGTGGCACGATCTTTTCTTGCTGCTTAGCCGCCTGGGGTGGGCAAAAGTGATGTTTCCTTCGGCTGGAGTAACTATATCTTGGTAAGTCTGTTGCTGGACATAATCACCTTTCTTTATTACTACATTTTGACCAATATCTGTTTCACTGCCTGTAATTTATGTGTAATTTATAAGGCGGATTCACAAACTGAAATTCAAAATATAAAAGCTATAAAGATTTAAATGAATGTTATTGTCAAATATTTTCCTAATGACTTATAAGAAAAGGTGATTCAAAATAAATATGATTAAACTCCACCAGTGATTCTTCCAGTATACTAGAAAACTTCTCTTTGTCTTCTAGGAAATTTATTTATGTAAAGATTCCCTCTGGGGTTTTGTACAAAGTTTATTCCTAGGATTATTACAGTACAAAAGAAATGGTAGCAGCTGTTTAGAAATGCTTGAAGGGCTTATGTATTCGGTAGTTTTGTTACACTGAATTCTCCTGACCGAGATTGCTTTTACGAGAAACATCGTGATTTCCGTTCCCTTACATTTCTTATACATATTTGCAGTCATTCCATGTTGTATTTAATGTTCAAATTTTATCCAAGTTAACCTCGTTTGAAACAGTGCTTCACTTTATGCGTTTTAAGGACCATTCGTGTTTATGCATTTTCTGTAATTACTGATAAATTTCCAGTAAGCTTAAGTGATGGGAACTTGATATATTAAAGATATTTACCTGACAAATAAAATGTATAATTTGAATTTTCTGGGAATAGCCTCTGAAGCCTACTTTATTCTGGATGAATTTTGCATAACTACTAAACCGTAAGAGGTGGACAAAAACTTAAACCACAAAAAATGTAGAGCACGTTAAAACACGCAGTATATGTTATATGCATTTTTTTCGTGGAGTTGATCGTTTTTGAGATATTCCTTTTTCTTGGTTTCAGCTTTGAAAAACTTATACTTTTCTCAAACAGGAATTTGTCAACTCCTGTCAATACAAACAAAGGAACATCAGTCACATAGCAACCAGATTTTGACTATCACTTTAACCTATGGTACTCCCTTATTCCGCTTCTACTTACAATAAAGCAAGAAATAAAACTGTTTCTGCTAATTTTTCTCGATTAGCATGAAATAAATAAAAGATAAGCATATTAACAATAATTTGTTACAGAGATATAGACAAAGTCATGTGAATGGAACACATCAGATTTTTTGGGTCTTGTGTTTAATGTGCAAAACTATGATTGTTGTTAAATATATTTGTAAAAATGTTTGACGTTGCTCTTTTGTTACATTTTGATTCAGATTATTAATCTGTTTTTAATTCATTGTTCTATTTCTTATTGGCTACGTAATTACAGGCTTTAACATTAACCTTGTGTTTGGGCACACATAATTTCTGGCGTTTGCTAATCTGAAATTAATACGTAAAGTTGTGTTACTTGATTGCTTCGCGATATTAGTTCAGTTATTGATATGCAATGACTGGGAGCCACTCCATTACCTATCACCTAAGACTCATGGCCATTTGAACTACGTTTTTGGTAGTATCTTTAGCAGCATTATGAAAACTGATTTAGAAGAATTTAAACGTTTAATTGGGAAGGAACAGATTAATAACGGATCTACATATATTTTCATTTCTATTTTTTCTATTATTTTATATAATAATTTTGTAGGTTTATTCCCATATATTTTTACTAGAACTCCAGTTTTAAACTTGAATTAAAGGAAAAACGGAATGTAGTATACTAGTGCAGGCAACTAAGAGTTAAATGGGTATTATTTCATATTTTCAGTATCTTTGGTTCTTAAGTAACATTTTGCCAACAGGATGCTGTACTTCTATTTAATTCACTCAAACATTTAGACTTTAAGAAGGATAGGGAATAATCCCGACTAAAGAAAAATTCAAATCTTCCAGCCGGGAATCGAACCCGGGATTCCTGGATTTTTAAACTAGCACTGTAATTACCGCAGCACAGAGGCAGTCATTCCTGAATCTCAAAATAATTATTAACAGCGTGAGAACAAGGTATTATTAAATATAAAGTTTTATTTTTACTCAGCATGTATTTTTGATAGAGAACTTAGGTAACTATATCACCGTTAGTGTTTTTCATGTATGCGCTCTCTCGATTCTGAGACTTCTTATCGTCATAACTGAAAGCTTACAGAACATTGCGAAATATTGTGTGGTTATTTATGTACCTCTTTTCGATAATAGCGGAAGTAATGCACTCGATGCAAGGTATAGAAGTTAACTGAAAACACTCGTTTTAGGGTTCTTAACTTGTGTGTGAAACTATATTTAATCAAAGAACTATTAAGTATAACGCACATAAATATCTGTATGGGCAAGTTACGGATCGGGCGGTCAGAAACTGGCAGAAGACGCAGAGGAAGCTTGAGGTATTGAGGTTGCCTGCGAAGGCAAGCGCAGCCAGAGCAGGATCGGTCTGAATGCCTATAGACACAGGCATCGTCTAAACTACTCATCCTGTTTCCGCAGTGTGGTCAGCACAAGTTCGGGATAACGTTTCCGTGCCGCTTGAAAAGTTAACTTTTCCTTGACTCTGAACTCCCGGATCGTCTTCTCCTCGAGGAAACGGCAACACTCCTTAGAGTTGGGTGTATGCGCCTCTCCACAGGGGCTTTGAGCGTCGTGTGTTTTTTGCCCACATTGAGCACAAACCGGAGATGAGATACAACGTTGGTGCGCATATCCGAACGTCTGACAACGAAAACAGCTCATCGGGTTGGGTATATATATTGGCGCTCTCTTATAACCGCACATGATGTACACCGGTATGTCAGTTTCCTTTAATATCAGGAAGACCGTACGAAGTGGGTGTGGCTGGTCATTCCGTTTGCCAATTAATTTGCACGCAGCAACTGCAGCTTTGTCTGAAAGAGTTTACTATTTCCTCGTTAGATAGTCCGTCCAACCAAACTGGAGGTCATCACAACACCTCGATACTAATCAAAGTTCTTCTCCAACTTATCGGATAAGAACCCGAAAGATAAGCACTCATCGGCTTCGCCGGTTGTTCTGCAGTGGCATTCTCAATTAGGATGGTGCCATCTCCATATCGTGTGCCATTTGTGGCCTTCCCACAAACTATATCTAGTTCATTTTGTATATAAAAGGACCTAATATCGTTCATTGTCTTAGTCTCACACATCAATCGCATTAGAAAGTATGGGATGAGCGTAGAGGAGCCATGATGGTATGGTCCCCTTTCGGAACCATTGGCGTCAGACTGCCATCCGGGGGATACGAGAAGAATACACCTAAATCTTGCAGTCAGTGCCGCCCTCAAGGAGTACTTCAGAGGAGTTATCCTTCGACTGGCCGGTATACGACATTTTCACTGAAAGGCATAACCGCTACCGCCCCCCCCCATAGGCCACGCAGTCTCAAAGTGCCAGCCTGGATTCAGAGGACTTGTGTTTGATTACATCGGGCCCCAGACAGCGGTAACACTTCGGGTCCCCCATCAACCCAGCCATTCACGGTCACCGAGCTGCTGGCAGGGATTGGGCCCCTTGGGAGTTACGTGACTGTACATGACATAGGAACGGCTCCGCACTAATGTCGCACGAAAGGGAGAGTGAAGAGTGTCCACTTAACCTTCACATTTAAGAACTCCGGAGAGAAAATATGTTGAAAACTTCGCCGAAACGTGGGACAGGAACCAATGAGATAGCAAACATTCCTCTTGGTGAGCCAGAAGTTCATAAGTCTAAAAACACTAAACCTAAGAGTTTAATAAATCTAGAAGAGAAAGAGCCTATCATAATATGGAATGTAACCATATTGATATAAAGACAAGAGAGACGTGGTTGTGACGTATGGCGAATAACGTTGAGGGCTTGGCCACCCTGAGTACGCCAAACACGTATTCATATAAAGTGAGCCCCTGGGGAGATATACCTAGTGGAATAACGCTAATATTGTAAGAGTGTTAAGCACCACTTTACGCAATCCTGTAATTTTATTTACTGTAAAATTTTACAATTCCTAAATGGAGTTAAAATAGTGTATACATTTGTCGAAATGCATATTCTAAGAAGGCTGACTTTTCTTCAAGATTGGCTCTGACTGAAATGTGAGAGAAATAGTTGATCGTAACGTAAATATCAGAAGAAGAAGAAGCAGTATATATCCTTTTACTTCAAGGGGGGAAAAATAAAGAAACAATTGTAAACTATTTATTTGGTTTCTTTTACAGAAACAAAAGTTATCTCCTTATTCGTTATGTACCTTCGAAATCTGCTTCATTTTGTCATTTTCACAGCCTGGATGAGTGTAATAGATGGTTTAAAATACAAGATATAGCTGCAAATAAAGCTATGGTTCAAGCCACACACAGCTGTCGCACCGTATTATTAGGCTGGGGGGGGGGGACAAATTACAAGTAGACTTTGAAGCACGAGAACCCAACAACTATGTACCAGATGCCCCAACTGCTCAGTAAGCAAACTTCATTATACCCTTCTTGCTCATCAGCATAGACACAACCATTTTGAATTTATTTTATGACACTTTGCATGGCATATTATGTTCATTTAATTTGGTATAATGTACGTATTCATTGTATTCAATGTTTTGCTTTGCTCTATAATTTGTACGTAGAAATATAACTGCTGTAATTAAGAGACAGAAATCCTGCAGAATAGTTTGTTTTAAGAACCTGTTTCATACAAGAGACACTTCCCGTTCTCAGATGAAGCTATTGTTAGAGGAATATGGAATTGTCAGGCAACTGGAACAGCGTACTTCCCGCCAAAAACCTGATGCATGTCGACGAGACAGGTTTGTTTTAAGAACCTGTTTCATACAAGAGACACTTCCCGTTCTCAGATGAAGCTATTGTTAGAGGAATATGGAATTGTCAGGCAACTGGAACAGCGTACTTCCCGCCAAAAACCTGATGCATGTCGACGAGACAGGTTTGTTTTAAGAACCTGTTTCATACAAGAGACACTTCCCGTTCTCAGATGAAGCTATTGTTAGAGGAATATGGAATTGTCAGGCAACTGGAACAGCGTACTTCCCGCCAAAAACCTGATGCATGTCGACGAGACAGGTTTGTTTTAAGAACCTGTTTCATACAAGAGACACTTCCCGTTCTCAGATGAAGCTATTGTTAGAGGAATATGGAATTGTCAGGCAACTGGAACAGCGTACTTCCCGCCAAAAACCTGATGCATATCGACGAGACAGGTTTGTTTTTCGTAAAGTCACAAAAGACAGGTGTTATTGCTTTAAATGGGAAGCGTCAGCTTGCTACAATGACAATGAATGGTTTCACAGCTACAGACATGCATCCTGTGAACCAAAAGGTTTTTCAAAACTGAGAATTTGCTATCTCTGAGACTTAACATTCTCCTTCAGTTGATGCTGAGGCAGTTGCTGACACAAGCTTAATTAGTTCCACCGACATCCTGACGCCTTTAAAACCAGGAGCATCTGACAAAGGTTGTGTAGTCTTTCTTGCAAAAATGTCTTCACCACCTGTATTAAACAAAGCACCAACCAGTCACAGAGAACAGAGCTTCTGTCATCGCCTTGCAACGCCACAGTTGCGGCATCTTTAAACAGTAAACGTGTCAAGGATATCTCAAATAATGTAAGAAAGAGATAGTTGTTCCCAATTTCAGCAAAAAGAATGTGTTGCCTATCGGAATCGGTGGTCATGCTACCACTTCTACAGACGTGGTTATCAATTTCTGTGCCAAAAATTGTGTAAATATGCCGGGGTAGAAAAATGGATACAGTACTCAATATGTAAACCTTAGTCCCACAGTACTTGTTCCGATGTAGAACAGTTAGACTTTACTATAAGTTGTGATTTAAACGTTGTTATATTGATATCTACTTTGAATAATTGAAGTAATGTTACACAAGTTTTGTTATTTATAATTTGGATATGTTTCGACTAATTTTATTGGTACCATTCAGTACTATGGGAAGTGCTCCGTATAAACCTGCTGGAGAAATGTAGTGTCTTCAAAATATGGGTTTTATTGCTTTTTGGTAAATAATAAAACAACTTATGTCCAAAATGGTATGCTTCCTATGCCTTGTTCTATATGTTAAGCATCTTATGTAAACATTGTGTATACTTTAATTACAACAAAAAAATATGAATTTCCAAATGGTGTTCCATATTATCGCCTCTTCTGCATAAATTTTGTGATACCATGTTATGCTTGATAAACCAGCACATGTTTTCTTACTTTATTTTAATTAAAAAAAGGACTAATCGCATAACCCATATATACACCTACTGATTTATGTAAAGATGTGCATTAAAGCAGCGTTATCAGTTGTTACATGTGCGTAATATATACGAGGTACGTCCAGAAAGTAAGTTCCGTTTCAATTTATCTCCGCTGCAGCGCTGCATCGCAGTTCCGCACATGCGCGGTAGACTCTCTGTATCAAGGAGAAGAAACGTGCACCATTTTGAGATCGCTGTCAGCCACATGCGCTTTGTTGTGCTTGTTTACCACGTCGGTGTTGATTGAAAATCTCGCCGCTTGTGAAATCAGGTCTGTGATTCGTTTTCTGAATGCTAGGAAAGTGAAACCAATTGAAATTTATCGGCAAATTTGCGAAGTTTACGGACGAAATGCGATGAGTGATTCAATGGTGAGAAGATGGATCCGACAGTTCAATGAAGGACGTAGTGAAGTGCAGGATGAAGAACGAAGTGGGCGTCCATCTTTGGTTACCGAAGAACTGTTTCACGCGATTGATGACAAGCTCCAGGAAAACCGCAAGTTTACAATTAGTGCTCTCGCTATGGAATTTCCCCAAAGCTCACGATCACTAATTCATGAAATTGTTACCGAAAAACTGAAATTTCGTAAACTTTGCTCACGTTGAGTACCAAAGGTTCTTACTCAGCAACACAAAACAAAACGGATGGGTAGTGCACTTCAGTTTTTAACCCGTTATGATGAAGACGGCTAAGAATTTCTGACACAGATAGTCACAGGAGATGAGACTTGGGTTTCTTACGACACCCCTGAAAGTAAGCGGCAATCAATGGAATGGAGGCACACTTCATCCCCAGCAAAGGTTAAGCCGAAACAAATCTTGACACCTCGAAAAATGATGTGCACAGTGTTCTGGGACTGGAAAGGCATCTTACTCATTGATTTCTTACCGCGTGGTCAAACAATCAAAGCAGATGTTTATTGCGAGACAATTAGAAAATTGCGCCGCGCAATACAGAATAAGCGCCGAGGATTGCTGTCATAAGGTGTTGTTTTTCTTCACGACAACGCACGACCTCACACTGCAAATGTGACGAAAAACCTCCTACAGGGATTTGGCTGGGACGTGTTTGACCATCCTCCGTACAGCCCTGACCTCGCTCCAAGCGACTTTCATCTGTTCTTACATCTCCTTGGCGGTCAACACTTCAACAATGACGAAGAGCTAAAGGAAAATGTTTTCAACTTTTTGAAGACACAGGCAGCAAATTTCTATGAAGAAGGTATACAAAAACTTGTGCCACGCTATGACAAATGCATGCAAAATGTCGGCAGTTATGTGGAAAAGTAGTTTAAAAATTGTAGAATTTTGTGCAATAAATAATTATTCTGTATCGGTACACAATTTAATTTTCTTACCAAACGGAACTTGCTTTCTGGACGTACCTCGTATACTCAGTGTCACATCAATTTATATAAGCGCGATGAATCCAGTGTGCATGTTTATCACAGTATTTAATTACTATGTACTATTAGTGCTAAAGTTAATGCTCACTGTCCCTTAATATTTCTAATTTAGGTGGTTGTTTTGAATTTTATGTTTCAATCCCAAAAGATACGTAACTGCGCGAATGTGCATATTGTTTCTGGAATACAATTATATGGCTTTTGATTCTCTCTTAATACATATTCACGTTTAATTGAGAAAATCCATGTTGTGAGAGCAAATAATGTGACCAATGACCACTACTATATTGCTTTTCCTCCCTCCAAATGGGAAACTGCTGCTATTAGAAATGGCATTCCAAACTCTGTACGTATCGCCACTCTTTAACAAATAATAATTTTCCCATGTATCGCTAACCATTAGGAGACGAAACGAAACCCAACCAAAAATAAGAAAATACCGAGAACGAAACTATCAAAGCTATCTGCGGACCATTTTGGTGCGCAATTCTCTTCTGTTTTAGCACCATTTAAAAGTATATATTTTAATGAAGCCTTAAAACTTAAACACATTTAGAATAATTGTCAAATTGATTAGAGTTCTTCTGAGCTGCAGGTGTACTTTTGTAATTAACAATGTACATTCACACCCTCTCAATTATAAGCTGTACACTAACCCCCCCCCCCACCGTGGTGAAGTGGCTATCATGCTGGATTTTAAAACCCAAGGGTACAATACCAGCGCAGTTTTTCGG
The DNA here is from genome assembly GCA_030762935.1 of Hymenopus coronatus. Classification (NCBI taxonomy): domain Eukaryota; kingdom Metazoa; phylum Arthropoda; class Insecta; order Mantodea; family Hymenopodidae; genus Hymenopus; species Hymenopus coronatus. Next base: position 7,148,112 of record CM060885.1, on the reverse strand, counting down.
ACGTATAATCACTTCTTACTTCCCTCAATCAAGGGGGGGGGGGGCCTTGAACCTATGAAAGAAAAGTTCCAAGGCAAAATGTCACCACTTATTTGCAGTTCTTTGATGCCATTTATGGTCAATTCCTCGTAACCATAGGCCAAGAACGAGCTAGAAATCCCACCCTAGCTAAGGTGTAACAAAGTACGCGGATAGTGCATGATGGAACTGAACTGAAGTAAGGTACTGCCTCAAAATCTTGCAATATAAAATAATACAATACAGTTTACACAAATTAAAATTAGGAAACTCACACAAATATATATATATATATATATATATATATATATGTATATTTAAATAAATAAGCATTTATAGGTGTGTGTATTCACAATTTTTTTCTCAGCAGAGTGAAGTGAAGTGGTGTATTCATTAGTCTTTAGCATTTTACATCTGTAAATTCATACAAAGTCCTGCTCAGATGTACCGTTCTGCTTATACAGGATAAGTGCAAATACTTGTACCAGCGTTTGAGGACATGTGATGATCTAGTATTTGCAGTTCTTTTTTCGGTGTTTTCTAAAGTTATGTTCATGATGAACAATCTCGATGCTTTTAGAATGGCTATTATTCCCTATCTCAGAGGTTCGGTGATTGTTTACGTCACACGGTTAACCCTTCTCTGCCCTTTTGCCCTGCCTGACTATAGGTGGTATGCTGTGAGGGAATAATATTGATCTCACTGAAACTTCAACCCATATAATCTATACGTTTCTTTTCATACAGTATTTTCTGACTTGGATTTAAAATGCATTCAGATCTTACCTTAAAAAAATATGATGTGTACCATTCACATGATTTTCTCTACACCTCTGCAACAAATTATTGTTAAAAAGCTTATGCTTCTATTTACTTCATGCTAATCGACACAAAATAAGCAGAAATAGACTTATTACTTGCTTCCTTGTAAGTAGAAATGAAATAAGGGAGTACTATAGATTAAAGTGGTAGTCAAAAGCTGGTTACTATGAGACTGAATTTCCTGTGTTTGTATGGACAGGAGTTGATAAATTCCTGTATGAGAAAGTTATAAGTTTTGCAAAGCTTTAACTGAAAACAAGGAATATCTAAAAAGGGTCAACTTTACGAAAAAGTGTATAAATCAGAACTTGTGCGTTTTAACATGTTTTACACTTTTTGTCCATCTCTTACGATTTACCAGTTATGCAAAATTCCGTAAAATTCTTTCAAATTAAAGTAGTCTTCAGAGGCTATTCCCACAAAATTTAAGATATCCATTTTATTTGTGATAGAAATGGATTAAATATGTGGTATTTTAATCAAAATCTTTAGAGCCATTTTTAAGAAAAACACAATTTTCGAAAATGTTTCCATATAAAGGGTAGTTTGGGAAAGGGGGGGTTCTTGAAAATCTTCGTGTTGCATCCTTGGAAGATACCAAACGTAATTACCAAGTTTGGCATTTAACGGTGTTTTTGTTGTTGAGCTATGCTGCCCACAAACACACACATACACAAAGACACATAGACAGACAGACACACACACACACACACACGGAAATGTTTCTAAATTTTTTTTTTTTTTTTTGCATTGTAGGGGTGTCAAAAAATATATTTCCGATGAAATCTCGGTATTGATTTTTTGGGTGCACTACAATACCTTGTACATAGATGTATAGAGAAAGTAATATTAAAGACAATGGCAATATGTTTTATTTAAATATAGTTTTATTGAACGATGTACATTTTTGCACTTCCGTACGTTTAACTGTGAAAGCACCCACATTTATCTAAAGGTGATATCTACCCCTCAAAGCTTAAAAAAATCGAAAATTTGAGAAGCTGTCAAAAATTCTTTGATGCCCTGCAATGAGCGTTTGTCTTCTGAGAAGATGATTATACAGCCGCTCGTAACATTAACAGCTTCCCATTGCCGCGTATATTAAATGCATGTACGCTAATACAGAACATGTAAAGCCATTCGTTGTGTAAAGTGACTCTGTCTCTTGTTTCCTCATTTGAATCACGTTAGCGCAGGCTGGCAGAGTGCGAGCTGTACGAAAGACAGGAGCTGGCCGTTGCATGATGTGTGCAAACACAGGAGAGACATGATGCAGAGCCGTTCAAAACAGATTATACCCTGAAATTTATGCTCATCTATAGTAATGCAATTAGTAAACGGACAAAATAAAATACACTCATATGTATTCGTTTTAATTGTTCTTCTAACAAGCCGTGTGTAGGACAGGAGTTGGATGGATGGCGTCAGACTAAAAAAAATATATACATATATATGTGTGTGTGTTTCATATGCATTGTTCTTTACTAAATATAAAATCATTTGCATTTATTTACCTGCCGCTCTACGCTGTAGCCCAAGTTTCACTTTAAATTTCATTACGATAAATAAAACGTTAATTGCTGCAACAGTTACAATGCAAAAAGCACAACTAATACTAAAAGATAGGAAAAAAGAAGAACGAGAAAAGAACTGACTTATGCTGTTGATTGTAAGCCAAACCCAACAACTAACTACCTCTAAGAATAGTTATTCCTTTTCCCCCTAGGCGAGGTATCTCCAAGTGGATTCAGGTTCGCTTGAGGGCGCGCGGAGCTGAACATTACACTTACTCCGGGCCGCACAGCTACACAGTCCAGTATATCCGTGCAGTGGCGGTGTAACGCTACATATTAGTACTGTGGTGTTCCACTTACGATGGCTGAACATTACACTTACTGCGGGCCGCACAGCTACACAGTCCAGTATATCCGTGCAGTGGCGGTGTAACGCTACATATTAGTACTGTGTTGTCCTACTTACGATGGCTGTACATTACACTTACTGCGGGCCGCACAGCTACACAGTATATCCGTGCAGTGGCGGTGTAACGCTACATATTAGTACTGTGATGTCCTACTTACGATGGCTGTACATTACACTTACTGCGGGCCGCACAGCTACACAGTATATCCGTGCAGTGGCGGTGTAACGCTACATATTAGTACTGTGTTGTCCTACTTACGATGGCTGTACATTACACTCACTGCGGGCCGCACAGCTACACAGTCCAGTATATCCGTGCAGTGGTGGTGTAACGCTACATATTAGTACTGTGATGTCCTACTTACGATGGCTGTACATTACACTCACTGCGGGCCGCTCAGCTACACAGTCCAGTACATCCGTGCAATGGCGGTGTAACGCTACATATTACTACTGTGTATCCCACTTACGATGACTGTACATTACACTCACTGCGGGCCGCACAGCTACACAGTCCAGTATATCCATGCAGTGGCGGTGTAACGCTACATATTAGTACTGTGGTGTCCCACTTACGATGGCTGAACATTACACTCACTGCGGGCCGCACAGCTACACAGTACATCCGTGCAGTGGCGGTGTAACGCTACATATTAGTACTGTGATGTCCCACTTACGATGGTTGTACATTACACTCACTGCGGGCCGCTCAGCTACACAGTCCAGTACATCCGTGCAATGGCGGTGTAACGCTACATATTACTACTGTGTATCCCACTTACGATGACTGTACATTACACTCACTGCGGGCCGCACAGCTACACAGTCCAGTATATCCATGCAGTGGCGGTGTAACGCTACATATTAGTACTGTGGTGTCCCACTTACGATGGCTGAACATTACACTCACTGCGGGCCGCACAGCTACACAGTCCAGTATATCCATGCAGTGGCGGTGTAACGCTACATATTAGTACTGTAGTGTCCTACTTACGATGGCTGTACATTACACTCACTGCGGGCCGCACAGCTACACAGTCCAGTACATCCGTGCAGTGGCGGTGTAACGCTACATATTAGTACTGTGGTGTCCCACTTACGATGTCTGAACATTAAACTCACTGCGGGCCGCACAGCTACACAGTCCAGTACATCCGTGCAGTGGCGGTGTAACGCTACATATTAGTACTGTGGTGTCCCACTTACGATGGCTGAACATTACACTCACTGCGAGCCGCACAGCTACACAGTACATCCGTGCAGTGGCGGTGTAACGCTACATATTAGTACTGTGGTGTCCCACTTACGATGGCTGAACATTACACTCACTGCGGGCCGCACAGCTACACAGTCCAGTATATCCATGCAGTGGCGGTGTAACGCTACATATTAGTACTGTGGTGTCCCACTTACGATGGCTGAACATTACACTCACTGCGAGCCGCACAGCTACACAGTATATCCGTACAGTGGTGGTGTAACGCTACATATTAGTACTGTGGTGTCCCACTTACGATGGCTGTACATTACACTTACTGCGAGCCGCACAGCTACACAGTATATCCGTGCAGTGGCGGTGTAACGCTACATATTAGTACTGTGGTGTCCCACTTACGATGGCTGTACATTACACTTACTGCGAGCCGCACAGCTACACAGTCCAGTACATCCGTGCAATGGCGGTGTAACGCTACATATTAGTACTGTGGTGTCCCACTTACGATGGCTGTACATTACACTTACTGCGAGCCGCACAGCTACACAGTCCAGTACATCCGTGCAGTGGCGGTGTAACGCTACATATTACTACTGTGGTGTCCCACTTACGATGGCAGGTACATCCGGTTGGGAAGACGGTCGTCCACACTTGTGATGTTTCGAGCAGAATGGGAAGAAAACTTTCTGTTTATGGAAGAAAATGTTGTGGCAAAATGGTTAGTGTGTTACAAATTTCTAAACAAAATAACTAAATATAATTTGCAATGACATTACTCGCTATATCACGCAAGGATTATGATTAACGCAAAGACACTGACCGCACTTGTGTTGTTTCAGATCTGAAACGTAAAATGAACAAGGAAGATGTAGATATTTGTGCTAGAGTTGTTAGAGTGAGCTACAAAATAACGTCACGTATTGCCAGGAACATGTAATCCTTTAATGAAGGTGAGATGGTAAAATATCATTTAATTGATGCAGATGAAGAACTGAGCCCAGAGTGAGTACACGATTATCAATCAGTCAGTTTATCCGCCTTCACGATAACACTGCTTTCCTTAATGAAGTGCACAAAGTCACGTCACAGAAGCCAATTAAGTGATGAACACTTGAAAACATGTTTGTGATTAGGTAGCTCGCTTGAAAACGAACAATTGCAAAAATCACGGCGATTGTCCGATGGCTAAGAAAGAGTTGTTTTCATAGAAGCATTTATTTGAAGAATATTATCTTTATTTGTGTTGTTTACTTCATTGAATTGCATAGTACCAACAAGGTCTATATCATATTACATTATTTATTTAGTTTATTAGTTTTATATGAGTATTTATATTTCGTTAATTGTTTTTCCTGCCTATTAGATTTTATTTTGTATTATATTAGATATCAGTATTAAAGTATATAAAACTATGATTATGTAATTGACAGTGAAGGTGTAAGTTAATTTACACAATCGTAGTTGTGCCACTGCAGCACCTCCATTTCATGCCCGCAACCGGAGGGTCAGGGCTTGAGGGCTTTTACTGCCGCCGGGGCGTGCGGTCTGCTGGGGACGCCAGGTCTAGTCCCTCTTTCTCACACTGAGATCTGAGGTGTAACACCTTTTGTATCAAACGCTACCAAATGACTTTCAATCTTATTTTTTTAATTATGAAAGGAATGCTGTTTTCTAAACTCTTGGGCTAGGATATGAAACTCCATTTCTTTTACTTTACACCAGGGACAGACTTTTCTTCGTTAACAAATTGTGTTGCTGGCCATCGTACTAGTCTATTCCAAAAAAACTGATGTGTTCCATTCACATGACTTTCTCTACATCTCTGCAACAAAGTATTGTTAAAAAGGTTATGTTTCTATTTACTTCATGCTAATCGAGTAAAAATTAGTAGAACAGTCTTATTACTTGCTTCCTTGTAAGTAGAAGTGAAATAAGAGAGTATCATGGGTTAAAGTGACAGTCAAAAGCTGGTTGCTATGAGACTGAAGTTCCTTTGTTTGTATGAACAGGAGTTGACAAATTCCTGTATGAGAAAAGTATAAGTTTTTCAAAGCGGTAACAAAAAACAAGTTATATCTATAAAACGACCAACTCCTCGAAAAACATTTATATAATGTAAATTCTGTGTTTTAATGTGCTCTACATTTTTTATGTGGTAAGTTTCTCTCTATCTCTTACGGTTTAGCAGTTATGCAAAATTCCGTAAAAATCTTCTAGAATAATGTAGTCTTCAGAGGCTATTCCCAGAAAATTCAAAGTATACATATTATTTTTCAGGTAAATATCTTTAATATACGATATTTTAATTAAAATTTTCGATAAAAGTTCCATGTAAAGGTACTTTGGGGTTAGCGGATTTTTCTCCAAATCTTTGTGTCGCATCCCTGGTAGATACTTAACTTAAATACCAACTTTGATACTTCACCGACTTTTCGTTTTTGGGTTGTCGTGTTCACAGTCACACGAACCCACACACACACACACACACACACACACACACACACACACACACACACTGACCTTTTACTTAAAATGCTTTTTTGGATACAGGGACCCTAAAATATATATTTCCAGTGAAATCTCGGTATTGAATTTTTGGGTGGAGTTCAATACCTTATCTGTACACTATGTACATAATACGTGTAGAGAAAGTAAAAGGTCTTTATTTCCAGGTAAAGTTTATTGTTGCAGTCCATTGTTAATGGACACGTGTGCTGTCGGAAAGTTCTTTGGTATTTCACCAAGCTCTTCCATCTCTTCCCTAAGCTCCTTCATTTTTTCTCCAAGTTCATGCTGGCACTAGTTAGTATATTTTGTTAAGTATCTCCATTTTCAACTACGAGGTACGGCCAAAGAGTAATTTCCGCTTGGTAATAAAATTAAATTGTATACAGATACAGAATAATTATTTATTGCACAAAATTCTACAATTTTTAAACTACTTTTCCACATAACTGCCGACATTTTGCATGCATTTGTCATAGCGTGGCACAAGTTTTTGTATACCTTCTTCATAGAAATTTGCCGCCTGTGTCTTCAAAAAGTTGAAAACATTTTCCTTTAGCTCTTCGTCATTGTTGAAGTGTTGACCGCCAAGGAGATGTAAGAACAGATGAAAGTCGCTTGGAGCGAGGTCAGGGCTGTACGGAGGATGGTCAAACACGTCCCAGCCAAATCCCTGTAGGAGGTTTTTCGTCACATTTGCAGTGTGAGGTCGTGCGTTGTCGTGAAGAAAAACAACACCTTTTGACAGCAATCCTCGGCGCTTATTTTGTATTGCGCAGCGCAATTTCCTAAGTGTCTCGCAATAAACATCTGCTTTGATTGTTTGACCACGCGGTAAGAAATCAATGAGTAAGATGCCTTTCTAGTCCCAGAACACTGTGCACATCATTTTTCGAGGTGTCAAGATTTTTTTCGGCTTAACCTTTGCTGGGGATGAAGTGTGCCTCCATTCCATTGATTGCCGCTTACTTTCAGGGGTGTCGTAAGAAACCCAAGTCTCATCTCCTGTGACTATCTGTGTCAGAAATTCTTCGCCGTCTTCATCATAACGGGTTAAAAACTGAAGTGCACTGCCCATCCGTTTTGTTTTGTGTTGCTGAGTAAGAACCTTTGGTACTCAACGTGAGCAAAGTTTACGAAATTTCAGTTTTTCGGTAACAATTTCATGAATTAGTGATCGTGAGCTTTGGGGAAATTCCATAGCGAGAGCACTAATTGTAAACTTGCGGTTTTCCTGGAGCTTGTCATCAATCGCGTGAACCAGTTCTTCGGTAACCAAAGATGGACGCCTACTTCGTTCTTCATCCTGCACTTCACTACGTCCTTCATTGAACTGTCGGATCCATCTTCTCACCATTGAATCACTCATCGCATTTCGTCCGTAAACTTCGCAAATTTGCCGATAAATTTCAATTGGTTTCACTTTCCTAGCATTCAGAAAACGAATCACAGACCTGATTTCACAAGCGGCGAGATTTTCAATCAACACCGACGTGGTAAACAAGCACAACAAAGCGCATGTGGCTGACAGAGATCTCAAAATGGCGCACGTTTCTTCTCCTTGATACAGAGCGTCTACCGCGTATGTGCGGAACTGCGATGCAGCGCCGCAGCGGAGATAAATTGAAACAGAACTTACTTTCTGGACGTACGTCGTACTTCATTGGGATTCTATTCCCTCTTCTTCATCGAACAGTTATCTGAATTCTCATCTTCTGCTTTTCGGATTCGATCTGCTCCATTCGGGATTCCATATTCATGTCTTAACTTTTCCATGCACGATTTCACTTGCGTGTTACTCTTCTCCGTGCCGAGATGCGTTAAATTCATGATTTCACTTCCGTTTTCACTTCTTCTATTCCGGTTTTCATGTTCTTTATTTCTGCGAGTAAAGTTTTCATCATGTCCGTCGCTTCTATCCCACTCCTGACATCAGTGTAACAAAATATCCCTCTCTCTCTCTCTCTCTCTCTCTCTCTCTCTCTCTCTGTGTCTGTCTGTATCTCTGCTCCGACAAGTACCTCCGTATTTCTTCCACAAACTGCTTATAGTGAGAATCTGCTCACAAACAAATGTGGCGTATAGTTTCGAGTTCGCTACGTCGACAACTACTATACCATCCCAGTTGAAACTGAAATCTGTGCAGAGCCTCGTTACCGTTTTTATACCTGTCGATCAAGTGGCAGGAAAGTGTAAACCATCCAGGCTCACTCAGGTGTAGCAATGGGCGGCTTGGGAGTCAAAGGAACAAAATACCTAATCAAAAGTGATTGAATCACCAAAGAAATGTCTATATTCGTATTTGTAAATTGTTGATGATTATATATAAACCTCTACAATAACTAGCTAATTCACCCCGCCCCCAACAATAAACTCAGATCTGAATGCAATGAAAGGTTCCACTGGGCACCTCTCCCTTTTCGCGCTTCTTTATTCTAGTTGTAAAACAACCTTGGGACGTAAGAATAACCGAATCAACTAACTTTGTGGTTTATACTAAATGAATAGCTTTATAGGATAGTGAATACACATATCATATAATAGATCTTCCTTCTGTATTTTATTTAACACTAAAAAAGAGTAACACAAGCAAATGTTGTCTCATCATATAACATATTTTGCCTTTGGTGATAAACAAAAGTTATCGAATAAGGCACTCAAATGAAATTAGTGATGATAAAATATTTATATTATTTCAGCGTTCTGGTGATGCTAACAATAGCGGTCGAGTATTCATTGTTCAGGTTCCATACTCATTGGCTTCTATCTCCGGCTGGGACAGGCAACATTCTCTTATCACAATGATTCTCCACTCCAACAAGTCTGAAGCTTCGATCTCCAACTGGGACAGGCAACATTCTCTTATCACAATGATTCTCCACTCCAACAAGTCTGAAGCTTCGATCACCAACTGGGACAGGCAACATTCTCTTATCACAATGATTCTCCACTCCAACAAGTCTGAAGCTTCGATCTCCAACTGGGACAGGCAACATTCTCTTATCACAATGATTCTCCACTCCAACAAGTCTGAAGCTTCGATCACCAACTGGGACAGGCAACATTCTCTTATCACAATGATTCTCCACTCCAACAGGTCTGAAGCTTCGATCTCCAACTGGGACAGGCAACATTCTCTTATCACAATGATTCTCCACTCCAAGTCTGAAGCTTCGATCTCCAACTGGGACAGGCAACATTCTCTTATCACAATGATTCTCCACTCCAACAAGTCTGAAGCTTCGATCACCAACTGGGACAGGCAACATTCTCTTATCACAATGATTCTCCACTCCAACAAGTCTGAAGCTTCGATCTCCAACTGGGACAGGCAACATTCTCTTATCACAATGATTCTCCACTCCAACAAGTCTGAAGCTTCGATCTCCAACTGGGACAGGCAACATTCTCTTATCACAATGATTCTCCACTCCAACAGGTCTGAAGCTATGCATGTGACAGTAAGTGTGTATTTAATGAAGTAATACAATAAGTGCTGCAGATCAGTAATAAACCTTCAGAAGTTATTTATAAAAGCAAAGGACTAGAAAGCAGAGAAACGAAAGAAAAGAATGTGAAAATGTATATGGCATCTATTTTGGTGCAGCAATATTTAGGTTTCGTCTTACCGACATATTGTTTGGTGTTGTTACATCGCATACTATTATAACATGAACACTAATGTCAGTGATACAGAAATAACTAGAGCTCGCAATTCTATGTGATTGCATATTTTAAATCCTGCTAATATTTCAATGAGAAGTAAAAATTTGTGTTCCATTCACATGACTTTCTCTACATCTCTGCAATAAATTATTGTTAAAAACCTTATGATTCTATTTACTTCATGCTAATCCACAAAAAATTTGCAGAAATACACTTATTACTTGCTTCCTTGTAAGTAGAAGCGAAATAAGGGAGTACCATAGGTTAAAGTGATAGTCAAAAGCTTATTGCTATGTGACTGAAGTTCTTCTGTTTGTATGGACATGTGTTGACAAATTCCTGTATGAGAATAGTAGAAGATTTTTAAAGCTGAAATCAGGAACAAAGATACCTAAAAAACGACCAATTCCACGAAAAACAAAATATAACATAAGCTGTGTGTTTTAATGTGCTATACATTTTTTGTGTGGTAAGTTTTTGTCCATTTCTTACGGTCTAGCAGTGATGCAAACTTCCGTAAAATTCATTCGAAATAAAGTAGTCTTCAGAGGCTATTCCCAGAAAATACAAGATGTACATCTTACTTGTCATGTAAATATCTTTAATATACGATATTGTAATCAAAATCATTAGATCCATTTTTGAGAAAATAAACATTTTCGAAAAAAAGTTCTATGTAAGAGCTAGTTGAGGTGGGGGGTTCTCTTGAAAATCTTGTTGTATCCTTGGAAGGTATCAAACTTAAATACTAAATTTGGTATTTAACGGTCTTTTCGTTTGTGACCTATGCTGTCCACAGACACACACACACATATACACGGACATTTTTCTAAAAATGTTTTTTTTTTTATTTTCAGGGGGACCCCAAAACATATATTTCCGGTGAAATCTCGGTATCGAATTTTTGGGTGCATTAAAATACCTTCTCTATACACTATGTACATAGTACGTGTAGAGAAAGTCAAATTGTTGGTGAATTACATCATTTGGGACTCTATACACTATGTACATAGTACGTGTAGAGAAAGTCAAATTGTTGGTGAATTACATCATTTGGGACTCCCTTACAAACTTTTATTTTACATTTTTTACATATTTTGCACATTTCTACATATTTAAACGATAATACATAAAACCTACATATTTTGTTGGTTTCGTTACAATTTTATTATTTTTTAAAAAATATTGTAATCACATTATAACCTACTGTTTGCACAAGTTTTGCTGAGAGCAACAAAAGTCAATCTGCGAAAAAAGGATGCAAATTAGATTAAGAATGCCATAGTAACCGCCTCGCCTCGTTGTCCGTTTATATGAAAGCAGGTGCCGCTCGACAATGTTGACCTCCAGTGTGACGTTTCTCGTAGCGCTTTGGGCATTTACAAGGATTGGAGAAATTGATTGTTGTAGTCGGCATCTTGTAATATGATAGCAGCGAGGAAACAAAGTGAGCCGCTGAACAACATCAAAATATAGCGAGGTGATTGTACTGCAGTTAGTTTCTTGCAAGTCTTAGTAAAATGGCACCAATTGTGTCCTCGCTATCCTGCAAGTTCAATTCATGGCTGAAATTAGATAGCGCCTTTACAACCGACGGAAAAAAATAGTCTGTCAAGCATGTGGTAAAAGAATTGGCTGTTCCATGAAATCTCATCAATGGAACAACATATCAAGAGTGATCTTCACATACGCAACAAATACCTACAGTCTTCTAGAAAGCAAGTTCTGTTGACACAAATGCAACAGGTACCGTCTGGAAATTATCTTTTTAAAGATCTGTGCAGTACAATGCTTGCAGCTAATATTCCGTGTATAAACCTCAAATTCCTCAATTTCGCTTCTTTCTAGAAAAATGTTGAAAAAAGGTTAATCCTGACGAATCTTCTCTGAGGAAAAGGTATCTTCATGTGTGTTATGAAGAAGCAGTTGCTCATATACGGAATGAAATTGGAGACTCCTGTATTTGGTTTGCCCTCGATGAAACTACACATGACATGGGTCGGTACATAGCAAATTTAGTATTAGGAAAACTAAATTCCGAAAGTCCAACAAAACGATTTCTAATCTGTTGCAAGGTGTTAGAACAAACAAATCATTCTACATTTGCAAGACTCGTAAATGATGGGATGAAGATTCTGTGACCAGAAGCTGTGTGTGTGTGAGGAAAAGGTTTTAATTATGTATTCAGATGCCGCAGCTTACATGAATAAAGCTGCTACTGCTCTTAAGGTTTTCTACCAAATGTACTTCACTTCACCTGCTTGGCCCATGCATTGCAACGTGTTGCTGAAGAAGTTAGAAGTAACTCTCCCTGTGTGAATAGTTGATATCGGCAACAAAGAATGTTTTCGTGAAAGCACCGCACAGAATTCAGTGCTATAAAAATCATCTCCAACTGTCCCTTTGCCTCCCGAGCCAGTACAAGATGGGGTACGTGGTTAGAAGCTGTGAACTTCTGTTGTGAACATTTTGAAGGTCAGTGGTGAATATGCTCTCTTCAGAAGTAGATGTGAATCTCAGGGCATCTTTAAAGATCCAAATGTGGCAAGCTCCTATGCTTACACTTGCTAACTTGGGCTGGTTGCCTGGCACACCATCAAGCAGTTGGAAACATGAGGTTCCCTTCTTCACCAATCTATGGATTTAATGGAACGTGCATCACAGAAGCTTAGTGAAGTTGCAGGAGCTGTAGGAAGGAAGTAGGTGAACATTTTCAAAGCTGTGCTAAACAGGAGTCCAGGGTACTCTGTGCTTGTGTCCGTGACTAAAGTGCTAAATGGTGACAGTGTCGATTTACCAAAACATTTCTCTGCAAATCACATTCCTATGCTAAAACATGCTCTTGTTACTTCGTGTGACGTGGAGAGAAGCTTCTCTGCTTATAAGAACATTTTATTCGACAGGAGACAAACAATATCCCCTGAAAATATGGAAAAGTATATGGTTATTCACTGTATGTTGAAAGAAGCAAAAGACTCAAAATGAAAATGCCTGGTTGTTCATTGTATGTCAAGAGATAGAAAACTGAAAATGCGACGTCATTATAAAAGTTAGTTATTCTGAATTAGTTGTTTCACTCATTAATAATTTGGTTCAGTATTTCAACATTGTTTACGTCTAACATTTAAGTAAAATAATGTGTGAAATGAGTAATTTTAATAAATATAATCCAAAACACATATTTCTTATTTCCTAATTACCTACTTGAAGATAAATTAAGTGAATTCTGCATAAAACAACACATCTTCCCTATAATTAATTCTACATTTAGTCTTCAAATTTTAACTCATTGTAAGTAATTTGCGTACTTACAGACCCACCAAATTACAAAATTCGGGGTAATTTGCAGTCTGCACTTAGATTTGAGGTGGTAATCTTAGCATTTAGTATATTACACAAGTTTACATATTTTGTTGATATTACATATTTTGATGTTTTTGTTACATAAATATGTACACATTTAGCAACTTGATATTACATAAAAATCCGGTCCCTCCTCATAAAGCAGATGTTGTTAGGTGGAAACTACAAACTTGTGTTAGGGATGTGACTGGGAGTCCCCTTTACTTCTGTGAGCCTACAATACTCACTGCTCTTTACACATACATTATGTATGATGTAATATCAAAAGTATATAGCGAGAAGTTTCGAGAAAAACTGTGTTATTTGTCTATATAAGTACCTTTCCATAATACTCCCTTCCGGATTAAAAGCGCCTCCTACTAGGGCGGCATACAACATCCAGGGCCGATTTAGCAGTTTTAGTTTAAATAAGAAGATTAATAAGTTAGGAACCGCATTTAAACTCTTATTTTGGTATATATGCGACTCTTCCTCTAATTCCTATACCCCTTCCTTCTCAGGCACAATAACGCAAGTTATTCGAACAGCCATGCCCGTTAAAACGACACCTGACGTCACGAGGTTGAACACACATGCCTGTGTTAAAGGACGGCGAAATTCCAGCTGTGATGGAGTCTAACTCACCTACTTGGCTTTTGGTTTTTGCTTTTTAAAACATTCTACTTTCAAATTGTAAATTGATATTTAAAAGACATTAAAATGTGAACAATACACTTTGTGGCAAATATGACAGCAGGCACCTTGCGTGTTATGTTTGTCCGTACTTACTGAACAACTTATGGAGTTGAACAGTTGGTAACGCTCGCACATGCGCATAGACTAAACTTCTTGACTTTGTTTATGGCGATTCTGCTCATAAAGTAAGCTTTTATAGGTTATCAAGACCGAAAAATCAAAATCAGAACTTTGCTTCATAAGAAGTGACTTCTCCTAACAACTCTAAAGCAACATGCGCATTTAATAGACTGCAAGGGGTGTAAAAACTTACCAGAGCCACATAGTGAGAGTGAATTACACTACTATGAAATAACTTTCACATATGCAATATATATATTTTGGGACACATTAAACTCTACAGCAGCAAATGGCATTCTTCTACTTCCATATAACCTCAACACAAACATTGTTTCTAACGAGAAAGCTTTGAACTGTAAATACTATTGTTACCTAAGACTTTATAAGGAATTCAAACCAATATAAAGTATATGGCACTCAAAGAATACAACTGAAAACGCAACATTTTTAACATGAAACATTTAAAACATTGTTGCTATTGCTGAAATATATAAAACCATACGTTTTAAATGGAATGCATTCGACATTGAGTGCTAAAATATAAAAATATGAAATATAGATTTTAAATTAAGTTTTTACTGCTAGATTTTAAGTTTAAGTTGTATCATTTATTACTTCTAGTGCGATCATTGCGATCGATTAATCAAAATCTCCCGTTGATTTTTCGACCATTCCGTATATGAAAATGCTTTGGAATCACTTCAGATTGTATTCAATGGGGTTAAAATAGTTTGTATTTCTCCGTCATAAATATCGTATTGTTGAGAACATGGAGAGTGGTTCCTGATCTGATACCAGAGTCTAAGGCAAGCCTCATATTCAGGTTTGTCGCTTGTCGCACTCATTATAAAACCCCACTGCAATTCAAGACTCCATTTAGGCCGATACGAAACCCGGCCTTTGTTAAAGCAAATTTGCATAATGGAATATGTGTATGAAACGTTCCTGCTTCACGAGCAAAGTGTCAGCATTTACATTCTTGGGGTGTCCTGGAGACGCATGGATGCGGACATCAAGGGTTATTATCCGTTTGTTGATGGGCATAGGTTTATCCGCGAGTAGTTTAAATAAACTGCAGCCAATACCACTTCCATTCAATTCCAGATGTGCTGTTCATTTGCTCAAAGGTTTAACACAAAATGACGTCGATATATGCAACAGTAGGAGAGTAATCAGCAATATAGCCTATTGCGAGATCACACCCATCGATCATCATGTAAACTTCACACACAAATTCGGTGGGAGCTCAATGTATGTTGGGATATTTTAAGAAATAGTTTTCTTGGAGTAGTTTTGGTATTTATTATTTATTAATTTTTGCAGTCTTGTATAATGAAAAGTTACATTGCTCTGGCAATACATGTCTGGAGCTTGTGTCGCTTTGGCCCATCAATCTCGTAAATGCAGCAAGTTATCCAGGGAGCCTATATGCTGTCCCTATTATTTGCCAAACATTGCCCGCCTCTCTTAAGGGAATCTAAAAGCACCCGGATATCGCGAACAATTGTGTGACTCCAGGGATTGCTCGACGTGACACCAAGAGACTTCAGTCAGTCAACTGAGCGCCAGATAAACGATTAAGTTACAATACAATTGTTTACTAACCTATATTTTAAATTATAACAATGCAAGCGATGGAACGGTGACACTATAATTGCATAGTGTAAATGTTGTAAAAATCTTATCAAGTTTTTACCATGGTTTTGGTCCCCATTCTTAATGCTCTATAAATTACGTATAACACGAAGGAAATAAGATGGTAATTTGGTATTGTTATGTTTATTTTGGCAGTTCCGGTTTACAATGAACTACATCTTGATTTCCATATATAACAAATGAGTTGCAGTTTCTTTAGCGTCACATTCATTTCATTCTATTAAAATATTTTCAATAGCCTTTTAAAGATCATCAGAACCAATTTTGTTAAAAGCATTCACCACTACGGCATAGACTCAGAGCTCGTAAGTGATACAACTTTGTAAAGCTTGAAATCTATGCAACATACAACGCGCATGCGTGCACAAGTACGTGATTTATTTTCAAGGAATTAATGGTAATTGGAAACACCCTTTATAGGAATCGCATCCTTATTCTTTATTAAACCAATAAATACTTTTATCTCAACGCAATTATGATGTTCATTGCAATGGCATATTAAATTTAAATACACTAGCTGCGTACACAGACACATTTTGTGTATTACGTTTCAGGGGCTGTAAACATTATAGGTAGCGTGCTTACAGCCAAAACTAATTTCAGCGACGGATGTTCCCCGAGCTGTAGGCAACTTTTCCTACACATAAATACCTTTCGGCAAACTTTAAGTGAAACAAATGCTTCGTACCATAAAGAAATGCTTTACACTTCTATGACTTGCTTATCATCACCAATTTTCTCTAAAAAAATCAGATGTGTACCATTCACATGACTTTCTCTATATCCCTGCAACAAATTATCCTTAAAACGCTTATATTTCTATTTACTTCATGCTATTCAATAAAACATTAGCAGAAATAGCCATCTTACTTGCTTCCTTGTAAGTAGAGGTGAAATAAGGGAGTGCCATAGGTTAAAGTGATAATCAAAAGCTGGTTGCTATGTCACTGAAGTTCCTTTGTTTGTATGGACACGAGTTCACAAAGTCCTGTATGAGAAAAGTATGTTTTTATAGCTGAAACCAACAACAAGGAATATCTCAAAAACAATCAACTCCACGAAAAAAATGCATATAACATAAATTGTGTGTTTTAACGTGCTCTACATTTTTTGTGTTGTAAGTTTTTGTTCATCTCTTACGGTTTAGCAGTTATTTAAAATTCAGTAAAACTCATCCAGAAAAATTAGGACAAATATATTATAATAAATAATTAGATACTAAAGGATTTATATGTTCTTTACAAAACAATTTAATAGCATCACTGAAAGGTTGTAAAATTCCTACAAACCCTACTTTATGATAAAATGATCATAACTCTATAATGTGTACACATCGCCCGTCACTCCTACTTTTCAGAGGCTATTCCCAGAAAATTCAAGATATACATTTTATTTGTCACGTAAATATCTTTAATATACGAAATTTTAATCAAAATCGTTAGAGCCATTTTTGAGAAAATCAAAATTTTCGAAAAAAGTTCCATGTAAAGGGTAGTTGGGGTGGGGGAAATTTTCTCAAAATCTTCGTGTCGCATCCCTGGAAGATCTAAACTGAAATACCAAGTTTGTTATTTTACCTACTTTTCGTATTTGAGTTATTGTGTTCAAAAGCACACGGACACACGGACCCACACACACACACGGACCTTTTTCCGAAAATGCTTTTTTTAAATAAAGGGGACCCTAAAACATATATTTCCAGTGAAATCTTGGTATTGATTTTTTTGGTGGAGTGCAATGCCTTCTCTATACACTATGTACATATTGCGTATAGAGAAAGTAACTAGATCGTTTCCTACGAATAATCATTATTAATTATTTTCGTGTAAACTGGTGTATATGCATTACGTTTTTTCATGTTTTCTACGACTAACAAAATAGTTATTTATATAGAATAGCATTTATCAAAACAAGCATATTCATTTATTTCGCATTTCATTTGGAAAAGTCTGATGTATACCATTTACATGACATTCTCTATATGTCTGCAACAAATTATTCTTAAAAAGCTCATACTTCTATTCACTTCATTCTAATCAATAAAAAATTAGCAGAAATAGCCATATTACTTACTTCCTTATAAGTAGAGGCGAAATAAGGGAGTGCCATAGGTTAAAGTGATAATCAAAAGCTGGTTGCTATGTCACTGAAGTTCCCTTGTTTGTATGGACAGCAGTTGACAAATTCCTGTATGAGAAAAGTATAAGTTTTTCATAGCAGGAACCAAAAATAAGGAATGCCTCAAAAACGACGAAATGTATATAAAGTGAATATAAGATAAATTGTGTGTTTTAAGGTGCTCTGCATTTTTTGTGTGGTAAGTTTTTGTCCATCTCTAACGGTTTAGCAGTTATTCAAAATTCAGTAAACTTCATCCAGAATAAACTACTCTTCAGAGGCTATTCCCAGAAAAGTCAAGATATACATTTTATTTGTCACGTAAATACCTTTAATATAGGAAATTTTAATCAAAATCGTTAGAGCCATTTTTGAGAAAATCGAAATTTTCGAAAAAAATTCCATGTAAAGGGTAGTTGGGGGTGGGGGATTTATCTCAAAATCTTAGTGTCGCACACCTGGAAGATACTAAAGTTAAATACCAAGTTTGGTATTTTACCTCCTTTTCGTTTTTGAGTTATCGTGTTCACAGGCTCATGAACACACGGACACAAACAAACAAGGACTTTTTTCCAAAAATGCTTTTTTTTAGATAAAGGGGACCCTAAAACATATATTGCCGGTGAAATCTCGGTATGGAATTTTTGGGTGGAATGCAATACCTTCTCTATACAGTATGTATATAGTACGTATAGAGAAAGTAAAAATGGATTTATATAAAACTTTAAAAATAATGTAATTATTTACATTTTTAAAATACCATAAATAGATTTATACAAAAATACCTAATTGTACACCAGGTGGCCCAATAGCGGGTTCTGATAACTCACCGTGCAATAAAGCAGTTGTAGAATTCAATTGGTGCCTGTCAGTAGCGGTGTCTTGTATGTTATAGAACTCGGAGAGGGAATCGTGTTCGTCGAGAGCCATCCAGATTTGTACTAGAATCCGTGATGAAATACAGAAACAGTGAAACATTGTTAACTGCTGTCCATTTCATTTACAGAACCTGTATTTTTAAGGGAGCAAATTCACCACTAGCTGGTAACTGTGTATATGCTGCTATTTATCATTAGATACCGGATCAATTAAAGACATTAAAGAACCGTAAGAAAAACCGTGAATTATAGCACGTAGTGTTTCACTGTATCATTACCTATATTTATTATTATTAAGCAACATACGACAGACAACACGCAGTATTGCAACAATTAGTGTTGTAGGTGCCCGGTCTACCAGCTGACTATTCGTTGTGATGTTTCTTACCAGAGCAACTTCACGTGGGGAACTGAAATAGTCAGTATTGGATACCATTGAGAACCATGCACTTTAATAGCATAGCACAAAGACTACTGCTTATTAAACAACACGCTAGTCGTCATATTTAATAGCATATGCTCTTATTAAAAACTAATTTTTTTACGGGCTATTTTTGTTTTGTTTTTGTTTTTTAGAATATAAAAAGTATATTATTACCATTTTAAACTCAGAATTGCTTTTAAATAAGCCAGTACATAAACTCGCTACTTTCCTTGGGCATTCTCACATAGCTTTACATATTGTTGTCTATAGATTCTTTAATAATAACAATAATACTAATAATATTATATAGCCCATCTTTTATATATTATGACACTTTAATAATAATCCTTCAATTTCTTGCTTAGTAATAATAATAATATAGCCCAACTTCTATATATTGTGATACTTTAATAATAACTTTTCAATTTCTTGCTTAATAATAATAATAATAATAATAATAATAATAATAATAATAGTAACAGTAATAATAATATATAACCCAACTTCTATATATTATGATATCTAATTTAATAATAACCTTTCCATTTGTTGCTTAGTAATAATATTAATGATGATAATAATAATAATAATAATAATAATAATAATAATAATAACAATAATAATATACAGCCCAACTTCTATATATTATAATGCTTTAATAATAACCTATAAATTTCTTGCTTATTAACAATAATAATAGTAATAATAATAATATTAATAATAATAATATTTAGCCCAACTTCTATATATTATGATATCTACTTTAATAATAACCTTTCAATTTGTTGCTTAGTAATAATATTAATGATGATAATAATAATAATAATAATAATAATAATAATAATATAGGCCAACTTCTATATATTATGATACTTTAATAATAACCTATCAAATTGTTGCTTAATAACAACAATAATAATATAGCCCAACTTCTATTTATTATGATTAATAATAACCTATCAATATCTTGCTTAATAACAATAATAATAATAATAATATAAATAATACATATAGCCCAACATCTATATATTATACTTTAATAATAACCTTACAATGCCTTGCTTAATAACATTAATAATAATAATCATAATGATGATTATGATAATAATAATAATAATAATAATAATAATAATAATAATAATAATAATAATAGCCCATTCTATATATGAATACTTTAATAGCAACCTTTGAATTTCTTGCTTAATATGATAATGCTCGTCTATACATTGCAACTTGGTGTTTCATCCTCCTAGAAACATACACTAACTTTTACTGCAGGCAGAGCGCAGAACTGATTAAAGTAAATATAGTTCAAAAATACGTGATAGATTATGCCCCGTTAAATCTTGTTCCGCTGCTTTTATGTTTTGAATTCACATATTTCAACAGTTTTACTGTTGGTATCAACCACGAACATTGAAGGAGAAAACTCTTCATAACAGACATCTAATTTTCATTAGTCGATTTAAAGCTGATATTTGGTTGCCTTTATGGTCCGGTTGCTAGCATTCTAGCTTCTAAATCCCGTGATTCTGGGTTCACTTCCCACATGGAGGATGAAAATCTTTGTATCGCATTTCGTTATTATCTGGAAGTATGAGTGAGAGAGTAAGTGTGTGTGTGTGTGTGTGTGTGTGTGTGTGTGTGTGTGTTTGTGAATGTAATAAATAGATTGCATCATGACGGCAGGTGCACCTTGATGGTCAAAGACAAATAAGAGAGTAGAGGTTATTGAAATAATGAAATTGTGTAGGAGAAAATCATTTCATAATGTTTTTTAGCAGCACGTCTTAAACTACTGATTTACTTGGATTATGAGCCCATACGTACAGCTGTACACTGACTGACAAGCGCTCGCATATAGTTAGGTCAAAAACTCCCCTTTCCGCCCTTTAGAAGGAGAAGTATTCATTGTTTTCTATTTTCTCAAAATGTGTCTAATTATTAGCGTTGAAAAAACGATGTTTCATTCACTTTTATGATTACAAAATGTCTGATTATCTTAAATAACCGGGAAGAGCTCGTAGTTTTTCCAGATGGGAAGGGAAATGTTCCCGCATCAGATTTTCTCTTGCCTCATCTTCGCGTACTGCAATGCGGTACGACGTGCTGTACAGCGTGGAGAGGATTTCTGTTTCCTGGGCACAGACTTCAGCGGGAATAAGTAACTGGAAACATTAGGGATCCTGTACCTGTGGTCATCAAAAGTGCTTCTCTTCGTGCTCTCTCTCCCCATCTCTTCCTACCTGAGGTTTAACAGCACAATAAGGCCAGCTGAAATAGTTCCAATCTCAAACTTTTAATTAACAACATTAACATATGAAAGGTGATACATATGAAACAGAACTATCTCAAAGCATTTTAAAGTCTACATACACCATATTTAACTTCATTCCATCACTTGTCCTATAGTAAAATACAGAGTTAGGAAGTTCGCACCAATTTCCTTATGTAGAGTAAAAGCGGCCAGACTTGGTAATGTCGTGTAAGGTTAATTCGCGAGCAAAAGTCAACGTAGAGTGCAACCCATTTCTGCAAAAAAGCTATCACTGCAAACACAGAACCACGTCGATAGGAAGGAAAGCGTTCGAATAACATCTTGTTCTGCTCAAATGTGAGCAAAGTTAGTCAGTTTTACAAACATAGTAAGTTTTCTAGCACTGTACTCATTCAAGTATCTACTTACTTAGAAACCGATGGTAATTCTAGTGTGCAAGCTGCCAAATGTCTACTAACAGAACAGCTTCACAGAAACATATTATTGATTGAAAATTTGTTCTAAAACTTACCGACACTGTTACAGTCCAGAGGTATGAAACTGACTGAACCTTTGCGACATGTAGAAGAACTGTCCAGACTAATCCACGAGCAGCCTACCTGAAATAAAGATGAGTGTAAATGAGAGTTCAGTGTGATGTATCGCAGTAAGCTGCCCTTTTATATCCCAATAAATGCTGAGTTCAGTGTGATGTATCGCAGTAAGCTGCCCTTTTATATCCCAATAAATGCTGAGTTCAGTGTGATGTATCGCATACAAGCTGCCCTTTTATATCCAAATAAATGCTGAGTTCAGTGTGATGTATCGCATACAAGCTGCCCTTTTATATCCAACCAATGCTTTGCTTGGTGATACTGATACGAAACCAATAACATATTTCAAATATGCCACGATAACATCATGCTAAGTGGAACTAACTTTTTCGCATTACAAATCTTGTTTGTCGGAACGAAGAATGAAGTTTTCATTTGAAAGGCTTCAGAAGCACAAATAGTTTTTAGTTTTCAGAAATACGGCTGCAGATGAGTAAATTTTTAGTTTAATTCCGGCTTTGGTTTTTACATAGTAAGGATCTTAAGATATTTAGAAAATTAACTTTATTATTTGGATATTATTTTATATTCCATCAGGAAATACTAAAATCCGCGATATAACTGTTTGGCTGTTTTCATAATGTAAATATGAAGTGAAGGAAATCAGAGTCAGCCTTATATATGTAGCAATTTGTATACTGTACATAATTAATGATCCAAATAAATGTGCTTTCACGGATGTCTCAAAATTCACTTTTATTCTCTGGGAACAGTACTGTTTACTTGAAAACAGGTTTGCTTACCTCTCCGCCGCGTTGTGAGCCTACGACCTATATTACGGGCCGGCGAACTTCTAACTCTGGTAATATATTATACTCTAAGTTCCCTTGCGTTGTGAAAATGTGTGAAAGTTTATAAACTATGGTTTTTAAAATTATAGTATCTCAGAATCCTATATAAGGTGAGAGATAGAAAGTATTTTTAATAATCTGGTGGAAGCAGATGGAGAGGATAGTTCCTATTGAAACTTTAGGTTAGATAGTAAATCCGATGAGGTTTACACATAAGTCGGAGCAGATTATAATCTGAGACAAAGTAATCAAAAAACTCTAAGAGGTCTGCTAGGTCAGAAAATAAGCAAGTTGTAAAAAAGATAAAGGTATTCTAGTAAAGTGGGGTGATCTGTACCAGTATACTATATAGGCACATAATGCAAAATTAAGAGCTTCAAGCAAAGTTACTCATGTCTCATATATCCTTGTGTATAGAGAAACACACGTCAAACAAGAAGGACGTAAGAACACATTCACGTAGAAGTAAAGTAGGGCTGCAATACTTTCAATCTTTTATTGTTTATTCTTCCATGTTTATTCTTCTTTAAATGGTCATATTGCATCCTGGACCAAGTACCGAGATGGCAACAGCGCACAGACAAACAAGCTCACTGGGCTGACATTCCTCTCAACGCTCCAGAATGATACCTTCATAGCGGGATGGCATGTAGTGTAACACACTCTCAGGGACGGCCGTCAAGAATCAGCGCTCCGAGAAACAAGCTCGCTGGGCTGATATTCCTCTCAAAGCTCCAGAATGTCACCTTCCTAGCGGGATGGCGTGTGGGGTAACACACTCTCAGGGACGGCTTGTCAAGAATCAGCATTCATAGAAACAAACTCGCTGGGCTGATATTCCTCTCAACGCTCCAGAATGATACTATCCTAGCCGGATGGCGTGTGGTGTAACGCACTCTCAGGGACGGCTTGTCAACAGTCAGCGCTCAGAGAAACAAGCTCGCTGGCTGATATTCCTCTCAACGCTCCAGAATGATACATTCCTAGCGGGATGGCTTGTGGTGTAACACACTCTCAGGGATGGCTTCTCAAGAATCAGCGCTCATAGAAACAAGCTCGCTGGGCTGATATTCCTCTCAACGCTCCAGAACGATACCATCCTAGCGGGATGGCGTGTGGTGTAACACACTCTCAGGGACGGCTTGTCAAGAATCAACGCTCAGAGAAACAAGCCCGCAGGGCTGGTATTCCCCTCAACGGTCCAGAATGATACCGGGATCACGTGTGGTGTAACACACTCTCAGGTACTGGCTTGTCAAGAATCAGTGCGCAGAGAAACAAGCTCGCTGGGCTGATGCTCCCCTCAACGCTCCAGAATGATACAATCCTAGCGGGATGGCGTGTGGTGTAACACACTCTCAAGGAGACTGGCTTTTCAAGAATCAGCGCTCAGAGAATCAAGCTCACTGGACCAAAACTTGTCTCAACGCTGCAGAATGATACCGGGATCACGTTTGGTGTAACACACTCTCAGGGATGGCTGGTCAAGCAAATCTCTCCAGAATTCGCTCAGAGAAACAAGCTCACTGGACTAATACTTGTATCAACGCTCCAGAATGATAACGGGATCAAGTTTGGTGTAACACACTCTCAGAGATGGCTGGTCAAGCAAATCTCTCCAGAATTCGCTCAGAGAAACAAGCTCGCTTGGCTAATACTTGTCTTAACGCTCCAGAATGATACCGGGATCACGTTTGGTGTAACACTCTCTCAGGGTTGGCAGGTCAAGAATCAGCACTCAGAGAAACAAGCTCGCTTGGCTAATACTTGTCTTAACGCTCCAGAATGATACCGGGATCACGTTTGGTGTAACACTCTCTCAGGGTTGGCAGGTCAAGAATCAGCACTCAGAGAAACAAGCTCGCTTGGCTAATACTTGTCTCAACGCTACAGAATGATACCGGGATCACGTTTGGTGTAACACTCTCTCAGGGTTGGCTGGTCAAGAATCAGCGCTCAGAGAAACAAGCTCGCTGGGCTCATACTTGTCTTTACGCTCCAGAATGATACCGGGATCACGTTTGGTGTAACACACTCTCAGAGATGGCAGGTCAAGAATCAGCGCTCAGAGAAACAAGCTCAATGGACTAATACTTGTCTCAACGCTCCAGAATGATACCGGGATCACGTGTAGTGTAACCCACTCTCTTGGATGGCTGGTCAAGAATCAGCACTCAGAGAAACAAGCTGGCTTGGCTAATACTTGCCTCAACGCTCCAGAATGATACCGGGATCACGTGTGGTGTAACACACTCTCAGGGATGGCTGGTCAAGAATCAGCACTCAGAGAAACAAGCTGGCTTGGCTAATACTTGCCTCAACGCTCCAGAATGATACCGGGATCACGTGTGGTGTAACACACTCTCAGGGATGGCTGGTCAAGAATCAGCGCTCAGAGAAACAAGCTCAATGGACTAATACTTGTCTCAACGCTCCAGAATGATACCGGGATCACGTGTGGTGTAACACACTCTCTTGGATGGCTGGTCAAGGATCAGCACTCAGAGAAACAAGCTGGCTTGGCTAATACTTGCCTGAACGCTCCAGAATGATACCGGGATCACGTGTGGTGTAACACACTCTCTTGGATGGCTGGTCAAGAATCAGCACTCAGAGAAACAAGCTGGCTTGGCTAATACTTGTCTCAGCGCTCCAGAATGTTACAGGGATCACGTGTGGTGTAACACACTCTTTTGGATGGCTGGTCAAGAATCAGCGCTCAGAGAAACAAGCTCGCTTGGCTAATACTTGTCTCAAAGCTCCAGAATGTTACAGGGATCACGTGTGGTGTAACACACTCTCAGGGATGGCTGGTCAAGAATCAGCGCTCAGAGAAACAAGCTCGCTTGGCTAATATTTTTCTCAACGCTCCAGAATGTTACAGGGATCACGTGTGGTGTAACACACTCTCAGGGATGGCTGGTCAAGAATCAGCGCTTAGAGAAAAGGGCTCGCTTGCCTAATACTTGTCTCAACGCTCCAGAATGATACCGGGATCACGTATGGTGTAACACACTCTCAGGGATGGCTGGTCAAGCAAATCTCTCCAGAATTCGCTCAGATAAACAAGCTCACTGGACTAATACTTGTATCAACGCTCCAGAATGACAACGGGATCAAGTTTGATGTAACACACTCTCAGTGATGGCTGGTCAAGCAAATCTCTCCAGAATTCGCTCAGAGAAACAAGCTCGCTTGGCTAATACTTGTCTTAACGCTCCAGAATGATACCGGGATCACGTTTGGTGTAACACTCTCTCAGGGTTGGCTGGTCAAGAATCAGCGCTCAGAGAAACAAGCTCGCTTGGCTAGTACTTGTCTCAACGCTCCAGAAAGATACCATGATCACGTTTGGTGTAACACACTCTCAGAGATGGCAGGTCAAGAATCAGCACTCAGAGAAACAAGCTCGCTTGGCTAGTACTTTACTCAACGCTTCAGAAAGATACCGGGATCACGTTTGGTGTAACACACTCTCAGAGATGGCAGGTCAAGAATCAGCACTCAGAGAAACAAGCTCGCTTGGCTAATATTTTTCTCAACGCTCCAGATTGTTACAGGGATCACGTGTGGTGTAACACACTCTCAGGGATGGCTGGTCAAGAATCAGTGCTTAGAGAAACAAGCTCGCTTGCCTAATACTTGTCTCAACGCTCCAGAATGATACCGGGATCACGTTTGGTGTAACACACTCTCAGGGATGGCTGGTCAAGAATCAACGCTCAGAGAAACAAGCTCGCTTGCCTAATACTTGTCTCAACGCTCCAGAATGATACCGGGATCACGTTTGGTGTAACACATTCTCAGGGTTGGCTAGTCAAGAATCAGTGCTAGGAGAAACAAGCTCACTGGACTAATACTTGTGTCAACGCTCCAGAATGATACTGGGATCAAGTTTGGTGTAACACACTCTCAGAAATGGCTGGTCAAGCAAATCTCTCCAGAATTCGCTCAGAGAAAAAAATTCGCTTGGCTAATACTTGTCTCAACGCTCCAGAATGTTACAGGGATCACGTGTGGTGTAACACACTCTCAGGGATGGCTGCTGAAGAATCAGCGCTCAGAGAAACAAGCTCGTTTGGCTAATACTTGTCTCAACGCTCCAGAATGATACCGGGATCACGTGTGGTGTAACACACTCTCAGAGATGGCTGGTCATGAATCAGCGCTCAGAGAAACAAGGTCGCTTGGCTAATACTTTTCCCAACGCTCCAGAATGTTATAGGGATAACGTGTGGTGTAACACACTCTCCGGGATGGCTGCTCAAGAATCAGGGCTCAGAGAAACATGCTCGCTTGGCTAATACTTGTCTCAACGCACCAGAATGATACCGGGATCACGTATGGTGTAACACACTCTCTGGGATGGCTTGTCAAGCAAATCTCTCCAGAATTCGCTCAGAGAAACAAGCTCACTGGACTAATACTTGTCTCAACGCTCCAGAATGATAACGGGATCAAGTTTGGTGTAACACACTCTCAGAGATGGTTGGTCAAGCAAATCTTTCCAGAATTCGCTTAGAGAAACAAGCTCGCTTGGCTAATACTTGTCTCAACGCTACAGAATGATACCGCGATCACGTTTGGTGTAACACACTCTCAGAGATGGCAGCTAAAGAATCAGCGCTCAGAGAAACAAGCTCAATGGACTAATACTTGTCTCAACGCTCCAGAATGATACCGGGATCACGTGTGGTGTAACACAATCTCTTGGATGGCTGGTCAAGAATCAGCACTCAAAGAAACAAGCTGGCTTGGCTAATACTTGCCTCAACGCTCCAGAATGTTACAGGGATCACGTGTGGTGTAACACACTCTCAGGGATGGCTGGTCAAGAATCAGCGCTTAGAGAAACAAGCTCGCTCTGCTAATACTTGTCTCAACGATCCAGAATGATACCGGGATCACGTGTGGTGTAACACACTCTCAGGGATGGCTGGTCAAGAATCAGCGCTTAGAGAAACATGCTCACTGGACTAATACTTGTGTCAACGCTCCAGAATGATACTGGGATCAAGTTTGGTGTAACACACTCTCAGAGAATGCTGGTCAAGCAAATCTCTCCAGAATTCGCTCAGAGAAAGAAACTCGCTTGGCTAATACTTGTCTCAACGCTCCACAATGATACCGGGATCACGTTTGGTGTAACACACTCTCAGGGATGCCTGGTCAAGATTCAGCGCTCAGAGAGACAAGCTCGCTTGGCTAATACTTGTCTCAACGCTCCAGAATGTTACAGGGATCACGTGTGGTGTAACACACTCTCAGGGATGGCTGCTGAAGAATCAGCGCTCAGAGAAACAAGCTCGCTTGGCTAATACTTGCCTCAACGCTCCAGAATGATACCGGGATCACGTGTGTTGTAACACATTCTCAGGGATGGCTAGTCAAGAATCAGCGCTCAGAGAAACAAGCTCGCTTGGGTAATACTTGTCTCCACGCTCCAGAATGATACCGGGATCACGTGTGGTGTAACACACTCTCCGGGATGGCTGGTCAAGCAAATCTCTCCAGAATTCGCTCATAGAAACAAACTCACTGGACTAATACTTGTCTCAACGCTCCAGAATGATACCGGGATCAAGTTTGGTGTAACACACTCTCAGAGATGGCTGGTCAAGCAAATCTCTCCAGAATTCGCTCAGAGAAACAAGCTCACTGGACTAATACTTGTCTCGACGTTCCAGAATGATACCGGGATCACGTTTGGTGTAACACTCTCTCAGGGATGGCTGGTCAAGAATCAGCGCTCAGAGAAACAAGCTCGCTTGGCTAATACTTGTCTTAACGCTCCAGAATGATACCGGGATCACGTTTGGTGTAACACTCTCTCAGGGTTGGCAGGTCAAGAATCAGCACTCAGAGAAACAAGCTCGCTTGGCTAATAATTGTCTCAACGCTACAGAATGATACCGGGATCACGTTTGGTGTAACACTCTCTCAGGGTTGGCTGGTCAAGAATCAGCGCTCAGAGAAACAAGCTCGCTTGGCTCATAATTGCCTTAACGCTCCAGAATGATACCGGGATCACGTGTGGTGTAACACACTCTCAGGGATGGCTGGTAAAGAATCAGCGCTCAGAGAAACAAACTCGCTTGGCTAGTACTTGTCTCAACGTTCCAGAAAGATACCGGGATCACGTTTGGTGTAACACACTCTCAGAGATGGCAGGTCAAGAATCAGCGCTCAGAGAAACAAGCTCAATGAACTAATACTTGTCTCAACGCTCCAGAATGATACCGGGATCACGTGTGGTGTAACACACTCTCTTGGATGGCTGGTCAAGAATCAGCACTCAGAGAAACAAGCTGGCTTGGCTAATACTTGCCTCAACGCTCCAGAATGATACCGGGATCACCTGTGGTGTAACACACTCTCTTGGATGGCTGGTCAAGAATCAGCACTCAGAGAAACAAGCTGGCTTGGCTAATACTTGTCTCAACGCTCCAGAATGATACCGGGATCACGTGTGGTGTAACACACTCTCAGGGATGGCTGGTCAAGAATCAGCGCTCAGAGAAACAAGCTCAATGGACTAATACTTGTCTCAACGCTCCAGAATGATACCGGGATCACGTGTGGTGTAACACACTCTCTTGGATGGCTGGTCAAGAATCAGCACTCAGAGAAACAAGCTGGCTTGGCTAATACTTGCCTCAACGCTCCAGAATGATACCGGGATCACGTGTGGTGTAACACACTCTCTTGGATGGCTGGTCAAGAATCAGCACTCAGAGAAACAAGCTGGCTTGGCTAATACTTGTCTCAGCGCTCCAGAATGTTACAGGGATCACGTGTGGTGTAACAAACTCTCTTGGATGGCTGGTCAAGAATCAGAGCTCAGAGAAACAAGCTCGCTTGGCTAATACTTGTCTCAACGCTCCAGAATGTTACAGGGATCACGTGTGGTGTAACACACTCTCAGGGATGGCTGGTCAAGAATCAGCGCTCAGAGAAACAAGCTCGCTTGGCTAATATTTTTCTCAACGCTCCAGAATGTTACAGGGATCACGTGTGGTGTAACACACTCTCAGGGATGGCTGGTCAAGAATCAGCGCTTAGAGAAACAAGCTCGCTTGCCTAATACTTGTCTCAACGCTCCAGAATGATACCGGGATCACGTTTGGTGTAACACACTCTCAGGGATGGCAGGTCAAGCAAATCTCTCCAGAATTCGCTCAGAGAAACAAGCTCACTGGACTAATACTTGTATCAATGCTCCAGAATGACAACGGGATCAAGTTGGGTGTAACACACTCTCAGTGATGGCTGGTCAAGCAAATCTCTCCAGAATTCGCTCAGAGAAACAAGCTCGCTTGGCTAATACTTGTCTTAACGCTCCAGAATGATACCGGGATCACGTTTGGTGTAACACACTCTCAGAGATGTCAGGTCAAGAATCAGCACTCAGAGAAACAAGCTCGCTTGACTAGTACTTGTCTCAACGCTCCAGAATGATACCGGGATCACGTTTGGTGTAACACACTCTCAGGGATGGCTGGTCAAGAATCAACGCTCAGAGAAACAAGCTCGCTTGCCTAATATTTGTCTCAACGCTCCAGAATGATACCGGGATCACGTTTGGTGTAACACATTCTCAGGGTTGGCTAGTCAAGAATCAGTGCTCAGAGAAACAAGCTCACTGGACTAATACTTGTGTCAACGCTCCAGAATGATACTGGGATCAAGTTTGGTGTAACACACTCTCAGAAATGGCTGGTCAAGCAAATCTCTCCAGAATTCGCTCAGAGAAAAAAACTCGCTTGGCTAATACTTGTCTCAACGCTCCAGAATTTTACAGGGATCACGTGTGGTGTAACACACTCTCAGGGATGGCTGCTGAAGAATCAGCGCTCAGAGAAACAAGCTCGCTTGGCTAATACTTGTCTCAAAGCTCCAGAATGATACCGGGATCACGTGTGGTGTAACACACTCTCAGAGATGGCTGGTCATGAATCAGCACTCAGAGAAACAAGGTCGCTTGGCTAATACTTTTCCCAACGCTCCAGAATGTTATAGGGATAACGTGTGGTGTAACACACTCTCCGGGATGGCTGCTCAAGAATCAGGGCTCAGAGAAACATGCTCGCTTGGCTAATACTTGTCTCAACGCACCAGAATGATACCGGGATCACGTATGGTGTAACACACTCTCTGGGATGGCTTGTCAAGCAAATCTCTCCAGAATTCGCTCAGAGAAACAAGCTCACTGGACTAATATTTGTATCAACGCTCCAGAATGATAACGGGATCAAGTTTGGTGTAACACACTCTCAGAGATGGTTGGTCAAGCAAATCTCTCCAGAATTCGCTCAGAGAAACAAGCTCGCTTGGCTAATACTTGTCTCAACGCTACAGAATGATACCGCGATCACGTTTGGTGTAACACACTCTCAGGGATGGCTAGTCAAGAATCAGCGCTCAGAGAAACAAGCTCGCTTGGGTAATACTTGTCTCAACGCTCCAGAATGATAACGGGATCACGTGTGGTGTAACACACTCTCCGGGATGGCTGGTCAAGCAAATCTCTCCAGAATTCGCTCATAGAAACAAACTCACTGGACTAATACTTGTCTCAACGCTCCAGAATGATACCGGGATCAAGTTTGGTGTAACACACTCTCAGAGATGGCTGGTCAAGCAAATCTCTCCAGAATTCGCTCAGAGAAACAAGCTCACTGGACTAATACTTGTCTCGACGTTCCAGAATGATACCGGGATCACGTTTGGTGTAACACTCTCTCAGGGTTGGCAGGTCAAGAATCAGCACTCAGAGAAACAAGCTCGCTTGGCTAATACTTGTCTCAACGCTACAGAATGATACCGGGATCACGTTTGGTGTAACACTCTCTCAGGGTTGGCTGGTCAAGAATCAGCGCTCAGAGAAACAAGCTCGCTTGGCTCATAATTGCCTTAACGCTCCAGAATGATACCGGGATTACGTGTGGTGTAACACACTCTCAGGGATGGCTGGTCAAGAATCAGCGCTCAGAGAAACAAGCTCGCTTGGCTAGTACTTGTCTCAACGTTCCAGAAAGATACCGGGATCACGTGTGGTGTAACACACTCTCAGGGATGGCTGGTCAAGAATCAGCGTTCAGAGAAACAAGCTCAATGGACTAATACTTGTCTCAACGCTCCAGAATGATACCGGGATCACGTGTGGTGTAACACACTCTCTTGGATGGCTGGTCAAGAATCAGCGCTCAGAGAAACAAGCTGGCTTGGCTAATACTTGCCTCAACGCTCCAGAATGATACCGGGATCACGTGTGGTGTAACACACTCTCTTGGATGGCTGGTCAAGAATCAGCACTCAGAGAAACAAGCTGGCTTGGCTAATACTTGTCTCAACGCTCCAGAATGATACCGGGATCACGTGTGGTGTAACACACTCTCAGGGATGGCTGGTCAAGAATCAGCGCTCAGAGAAACAAGCTCAATGGACTAATACTTGTCTCAACGCTCCAGAATGATACCGGGATCACGTGTGGTGTAACACACTCTCTTGGATGGCTGGTCAAGAATCAGCACTCAGAGAAACAAGCTGGCTTGGCTAATACTTGCCTCAACGCTCCAGAATGATACCGGGATCACGTGTGGTGTAACACACTCTCTTGGATGGCTGGTCAAGAATCAGCACTCAGAAAAACAAGCTGGCTTGGCTAATACTTGTCTCAGCGCTCCAGAATGTTACAGGGATCACGTGTGGTGTAACACACTCTCTTGGATGGCTGGTCAAGAATCAGAGCTCAGAGAAACAAGCTCGCTTGGCTAATACTTGTCTCAACGCTCCAGAATGTTACAGGGATCACGTGTGGTGTAACACACTCTCAGGGATGGCTGGTCAAGAATCAGCGCTCAGAGAAACAAGCTCGCTTGGCTAATATTTTTCTCAACGCTCCAGAATGTTACAGGGATCACGTGTGGTGTAACACACTCTCAGGGATGGCTGGTCAAGAATCAGCGCTTAGAGAAACAAGCTCGCTTGCCTAATACATGTCTCAACGCTCCAGAATGATACCGGGATCACGTTTGGTGTAACACACTCTCAGGGATGGCTGGTCAAGCAAATCTCTCCAGAATTCGCTCAGAGAAACAAGCTCACTGGACTAATACTTGTATCAACGCTCCAGAATGACAACGGGATCAAGTTGGGTGTAACACACTCTCAGTGATGGCTGGTCAAGCAAATCTCTCCAGAATTCGCTCAGAGAAACAAGCTCGCTTGGCTAATACTTGTCTTAACGCTCCAGAATGATACCGGGATCACGTTTGGTGTAACACTCTCTCAGGGTTGGCTGGTCAAGAATCAGCGCTCAGAGAAACAAGCTCGCTTGGCTAGTACTTGTCTCAACGCTCCAGAAAGATACCGGGATCACGTTTGGTGTAACACACTCTCAGAGATGTCAGGTCAAGAATCAGCACTCAGAGAAACAAGCTCGCTTGGCTAGTACTTGTCTCAACGCTCCAGAAAGATACCGGGATCACGTTTGGTGTAACACACTCTCAGAGATGGCAGGTCAAGAATCAGCACTCAGAGAAACAAGCTCGCTTGGCTAATATTTTTCTCAACGCTCCAGAATGTTACAGGGATCACGTGTGGTGTAACACACTCTCAGGGATGGCTGGTCAAGAATCAGTGCTTAGAGAAACAAGCTCGCTTGCCTAATACTTGTCTCAACGCTCCAGAATGATACCGGGATCACGTTTGGTGTAACACACTCTCAGGGATGGCTGGTCAAGAATCAACGCTCAGAGAAACAAGCTCGCTTGCCTAATACTTGTCTCAACGCTCCAGAATGATACCGGGATCACGTTTGGTGTAACACATTCTCAGGGTTGGCTAGTCAAGAATCAGTGCTAAGAGAAACAAGCTCACTGGACTAATACTTGTGTCAACGCTCCAGAATGATACTGGGATCAAGTTTGGTGTAACACACTCTCAGAAATGGCTGGTCAAGCAAATCTCTCCAGAATTCGCTCAGAGAAAAAAACTCGCTTGGCTAATACTTGTCTCAACGCTCCAGAATGTTACAGGGATCACGTGTGGTGTAACACACTCTCAGGGATGGCTGGTCATGAATCAGCACTCAGAGAAACAAGGTCGCTTGGCTAATACTTTTCCCAACGCTCCAGAATGTTATAGGGATAACGTGTGGTGTAACACACTCTCCGGGATGGCTGCTCAAGAATCAGGGCTCAGAGAAACATGCTCGCTTGGCTAATACTTGTCTCAACGCACCAGAATGATACCGGGATCACGTACGGTGTAACACACTCTCTGGGATGGCTTGTCAAGCAAATCTCTCCAGAATTCGCTCAGAGAAACAAGCTCACTGGACTAATACTTGTCTCAACGCTCCAGAATGATAACGGGATCAAGTTTGGTGTAACACACTCTCAGAGATGGTTGGTCAAGCAAATCTCTCCAGAATTCGCTCAGAGAAACAAGCTCGCTCGGCTAATACTTGTCTCAACGCTACAGAATGATACCGCGATCACGTTTGGTGTAACACACTCTCAGAGATGGCAACTAAAGAATCAGCGCTCAGAGAAACAAGCTCAATGGACTAATACTTGTCTCAACGCTCCAGAATGATACCGGGATCACGTGTGGTGTAACACAATCTCTTGGATGGCTGGTCAAGAATCAGCACTCAAAGAAACAAGCTGGCTTGGCTAATACTTGCCTCAACGCTCCAGAATGTTACAGGGATCACGTGTGGTGTAACACACTCTCAGGGATGGCTGGTCAAGAATCAGCGCTTAGAGAAACAAGCTCGCTCTGCTAATACTTGTCTCAACGCTCCAGAATGATACCGGGATCACGTGTGGTGTAACACACTCTCAGGGATGGCTGGTCAAGAATCAGCGCTTAGAGAAACAAGCTCGCTTGGCTAATACTTGTCTCAACGCTCCAGAATTATACCGGGATCACGTTTGGTGTAACACACTCTCAGGGTTGGCTGGTCAAGAATCAGTGCTCAGAGAAACATGCTCACTGGACTAATACTTGTGTCAACGCTCCAGAATGATACTGGGATCAAGTTTGGTGTAACACACTCTCAGAGAAGGCTGGTCAAGCAAATCTCTCCAGAATTCGCTCAGAGAAAGAAACTCGCTTGGCTAATACTTGTCTCAACGCTCCACAATGATACCGGGATCACGTTTGGTGTAACACACTCTCAGGGATGCCTGGTCAAGAATCAGCGCTCAGAGAGACAAGCTCGCTTGGCTAATACTTGTCTCAACGCTCCAGAATGTTACAGGGATCACGTGTGGTGTAACACACTCTCAGGGATGGCTGCTGAAGAATCAGCGCTCAGAGAAACAAGCTCGCTTGGCTAATACTTGCCTCAACGCTCCAGAATGATACCGGGATCACGTGTGTTGTAAGACACTCTCAGGGATGGCTAGTCAAGAATCAGCGCTCAGAGAAACAAGCTCGCTTGGGTAATACTTGTCTCCACGCTCCAGAATGATACCGGGATCACGTGTGGTGTAACACACTCTCCGGGATGGCTGGTCAAGCAAATCTCTCCAGAATTCGCTCATAGAAACAAACTCACTGGACTAATACTTGTCTCAACGCTCCAGAATGATACCGGGATCAAGTTTGGTGTAACACACTCTCAGGGATGGCTGGTCAAGAATCAGCGCTCAGAGAAACAAGCTCGCTTGGCTAATACTTGTCTTAACGCTCCAGAATGATACCGGGATCACGTTTGGTGTAACACTCTCTCAGGGTTGGCAGGTCAAGAATCAGCACTCAGAAAAACAAGCTCGCTTGGCTAATACTTGTCTCAACGCTACAGAATGATACCGGGATCACGTTTGGTGTAACACTCTCTCAGGGTTGGCTGGTCAAGAATCAGCGCTCAGAGAAACAAGCTCGCTTGGCTCATAATTGCCTTAACGCTCCAGAATGATACCGGGATCACGTGTGGTGTAACACACTCTCAGGGATGGCTGGTCAAGAATCAGCGCTCAGAGAAACAAGCTCGCTCGGCTAGTACTTGTCTCAACGTTCCAGAAAGATACCGGGATCACGTTTGGTGTAACACACTCTCAGAGATGGCAGGTCAAGAATCAGCGCTCAGAGAAACAAGCTCAATGAACTAATACTTCTCTCAACGCTCCAGAATGATACCGGGATCACGTGTGGTGTAACACACTCTCTTGATGGCTGGTCAAGAATCAGCACTCAGAGAAACAAGCTGGCTTGGCTAATACTTGCCTCAACGCTCCAGAATGATACCGGGATCACGTGTGGTGTAACACGCTCTCAGGGATGGCTGGTCAAGAATCAGCGCTCAGAGAAACAAGCTCGCTTGGCTAGTACTTGTCTCGACGTTCCAGAATGATACCGGGATCAGGTTTGGTGTAACACTCTCTCAGGGATGGCTGGTCAAGAATCAGCGCTCAGAGAGACAAGCTCGCTTGGCTAATACTTGTCTCAACGCTACAGAATGATACCGGGATCACGTGTGGTGTAATATCCTCTCAGGGATGGCTGGTCAAGAATCAGCGCTCAGAGAAACAAGCTCGCTTGGCTAATACTTGTCTCAACGCTACAGAATGATACCGGGATCACGTGTGGTGTAACACGCTCTCAGGGATGGCTGGTCAAGAATCAGCGCTCAGAGAAACAAGCTCGCTTGGCTAATACTTGTCTCAATGCTCCAGAATGATACCGGGATCACGTTTGGTGTAACACGCTCTCAGGGATGGCTGCTCAAGAATCAGCGCTTAGAGAAACAAGCTCGCTTGGCTAATACTTGTCTCAATGCTCCAGAATGATACCGGGATCACGTTTGGTGTAACACGCTCTCAGGGATGGCTGGTCAAGAATCAGCGCTCAGAGAAACAACCTCGCTTGGCTAGTACTTGTCTCAACGCTCCAGAATGATACCGGGATCACGTGTGGTGTAATACACTCTCAGGGATGGCTGGTCAAGAATCAGCGCTCAGAGAAACAAGCTCGCTTGGCTAATACTTGTCTCAACGCTCCAGAATATTACAGGGATCACGTGAAGTTTAACACACTCTCAGGGATGGCTGGTCTTGAATCAGCACTCAGAGAAATAAGCTTGTTAGACCGATACACCTCTCAACGCTCCAGAAGATTACCTTCTTAGGTGGAACACATTCTTAGGAACAGAAGGTCCAAAAGTCGCCAAGAGCGCATATTTATATTAGTTTGGGGCAATTTTAACAGGCACTTGGTTACTGAGACTTCAGCACATTTTTTCAGTTTTCGGCACTCTATTTCAACGTTCCATTCTTTAACTTGGTTGAATGTTTAACTTGTTGTCCTGACTCAGTTACTATCATTTATTCAGTGGCGGCTCGTGGATTAAAAATTTAGATGTTCACAAAATCAGCAATTTACCACCGCCGCAGCCGCAAATGCTACCGCCGTCGCCGAAACATAAAATCTAGTAATTTTAGAAACAATGATGGTGCATACTAACAAGAATTATTAATTTGATACATAAATCGTCGCCCGTCCAGTATCGTAAAAATGTTGAATTTCTTAGTCTCCGAGAGTTGACAGCTATATGAGGTGATGAAGGGATGATTTCCTTTGATGCAGTTCATGTGAAGAATGGTATTTACCGGTAAAATATTTACATTGTTTGAATTACACAATTAACATCAAATTTATTTGTACAGAAATTCCCCGCGCCGGTGCAAACTTTTCTATCTCTCGGTGATTAAAGTATTTTTGCTGTTGACCAGTTTCCTCTCAATAGCAAGCATTGGCAGTGCTGAAATTCGTCTTCAATTATCGTATTCCTAGTAAAAATTTTAATTGTTTCTATTGTGGAAAAGCATCTTTCTGGTTCTGATGTAGTCATGGGCGTAGTGATAACAATCTTCAGTAACTCGGTTAGTTGCGGAAAAGTTCCTTCGTTGAGGTTGTTTTCTGTTTTGAACTGCTTAACTCTCGCAAATTAGTAAGTAAAATAGCGCAGTCTCACAAAGACTGCACTTGTTATTCCGGATAGTTTCAACTAAATCTCATAGATAACAGCACCTTCCGCTGATAAACAGAACCCTGAAGGTGTTAATGTGCACGGTCGCACTATGCTCATTTTTGGCTGTAAAATTCCAAACTGCTTTGTTGGCCGCGCAAACGCAGAGCTGCTAAACGTTGGTTATACGCGAGCACACGAGGCCTGTGCTACAAGCGTTGTTGCCACATACTCAGGTTCTCGCTGTGTTCAATCTGAAGAGCAGGGCGCGGTATATTTAAACAAGTGGCACCTGATAGCGCATTTTATTAAATGTTTCCAGAAAGAGAAAAAGGAGATCCACTAAGAAATATTGGAGGTTCACGTGCTCCTACACAGCAGCCGCCGCTGGTTTTATTATTACTAACCTGAAGTTGTAAGTTCTAGTGGTCTCATAGTCTCTAATTACGTGAAAATGTTGGTTATTTATTATCAACATGTTAAATCTTCTAATGCTGGAATAATATTGTGACGTAAACGTTCTTTCTGTCTTTTTTTTTTTTTTTTTTTTTTTTTTTTTTTTTTTTTTTTTTTTAATCTTTGAGAAAGGTTTAAATACGGGAGTATTCGCTTGGCCGTGTTATATATGTGTTATTATTGTTATAATAAATGTATTATGAGTTTGGTTTAGTCTTTTCATTCACATTTCTAAAGTTAACAATATTTACCTTCGATTCTACTTGGGATAAAGTAACATATATAAATACTAAGTTAAAAGAGGATTAAAATAATTATTGTTGAAGAGAAATAGCCGGGAACACCTCGCACGACACAGATGTTCTATTGACTAGGAACGGAGCCAGGCCACCACTATTCTGTATCTCATCCTCAAGTGAAAGAGTATTGGATAGGTGAAGAAATAACATACGCTCTACTATATAAGTGTCTCATACCACTGCTGTATCGTCATTTTGGTTTAACATTCTTTAGACTGGATACATCATATCAGGCGTGAATTAACGAAGTTGAACTGATTGCCAAATGGGCTTCCTCGAACCCAATATTAGGGGTAATCTTGGAAAAGCGTTATCTAAATAACCCCCTACCAATAGTTGAATTAGGTGTGGATGATGGTGAATCTCAAATGTGAGGAAGGCATCCGCACACCACGGAGGTGGGGTGTCTCACTTTTGTCCAGGTTAAGTAATTATCAAGTACATTTTTGTAATTATATCATTTCTTATTACTCTCCTAAGTTTAGAATCACCAAGTTGAGAAAATACTTAACAAGTGATAGATATAATAAATATATCAGATGATCCTTTAGCGTCTACTGGAAATAGAGATAATTATTCAAACAAGAAGCAGTACAAAAATAGTTTTGTGTTAAACAGGCAATATCAATAAGATTCTCGTTAGTGTAGTGTAAGCCAATAGGGAGAGTTTATTACACCTTTAATGTCAGCAAATAATATGTACAAAGAAAATCATAACGAAAAAAATCTGATGTGTTACACTCACATGACTTTCTCTAGCCGTTCCACAAACTTCATACCTAAGATTCTTCTTCTTTCTTCACCTTGTTAATCGAGGTATTCAGCACAATGTTATTACTTAGTTCTTTATAAATAGGAAGAAAATAAGGGAATACACTAGGCTAAATCGATAGTCAAATGTTTTAAAAGCTGTCGTTATGGGATTGTCATTACAAATCGCTCCTTTTCTTGGCAAGGAGTAGAAAAAAAGAAAAACGGACACTCCCGTCTGAGAAAAGTAGTAGTACTTCACAACTGGAACTAATAACAATGAATACCTCGAAAACGGTAAGCTCCACAAAAAAAAAAAAAAAAAAAAAAAAAAAAAAAAAAAAAAAAATGTACATGACGTAAGTTGTGTATTTTAATAAGGCCTACATTTTTTATACAGTAAGTTTTTGTCTATCTCTTACGGTTTACTAGTTATTCCAAATTAAACAAAATTCATCCAGAATAAACAGATTTTTAGAAGCTATTCCCAGAAAATTCAAGATATACATTTTAATTTATCAGGTAAATATCTTTAATATACGATATTGTAATCAAAATTTGTTAGAGCCATATTTAAGAAAATCAAAATTTTCGAAAAACGTTCCATGTAAAGGGTAGTTTGGGGTGTCGCATCCCTGGAAGATACTGAACTTAAATACCAAGTTTGGTATTTTAGCTACTTTTCGTTTTTGAGTTATCGTGTTCACAGACACACGGACATACGGACACACGGACACACACACACACATGGACCTTTTTCCGAAAATGCTTTTTTTAGATAAAGGGGACCCTAAAACATATATTTCCGGTGAAATCTCGGTATCGAATATTTTGGTGGAGTGCAATACATTCTCTATACACTATGTACATAGTGCCTATAGAGAAAGTAAAAATCATAAAAAAAAAAAAAACTGTAAACATAGCTGGGCTACCTGAGCAATGTAAGCAATACTTTTCAGACAAAATGAATAGAATGTGCATTTAGATACAATGATATTGTTGCGAACATAATTCTACGACGTGGGGGATAGCTATAAGAGGGTGAAAAGGTTGATTAGCTCGACTGTGTGTAGCCAGTTACCCTCGGGGAGCAAGTCTGCCTCTGTCAAGTACTGAGTATCAAAAGCGCTGTACACTCGTATCTGAGTGTCAAGATTCCAGACACTTTTATTGTCTCTAGGGGGTTCTTCAGAATCTATGCCCAGGCTCTTAATAAATCCACCAATCAAAATACAGTATTTAAAAGATAAGACAGGGCTTCCTACATGACGTGCTTGGGATTAAAGGCTACGAAATGTCACGTAGGTTCCGGGAAGAGGTTGAAAGCCCACTCAAAAGTTGCAAAATGTGGTAAAATGTTGCATTAATCAGAGGAAGACACATCCGGTTATAATAACAAAGCTTCCTCTTATTCAACCCAAGAATCCGGTTGTTAAGAAATACAGAAATTTATAAGAAAATGGAATTCTAAAACATTTACAATAATGTGACTTAAAACAAACAATAAGCTCATTTAAAAATACTCGTCAATCACATACGTAACAATATTGCTGTGTGTTAATAGTAAGAGACATTGGTTAACTTATTTCAAAATACAATATTCAATTTAATTAAACAAAGTTTACTAGTTATGTAAGTATTGTATTTACAATCATAACAAAAAATACAGCTTAAACCGTTTTCGGTGCGAGAATTGTCTCAATTAAATGTCCGACACAGGAATTTCCTCAGGACAAGTAGAGTTCTAAAATTCGTTGCCAACTAATAACTTAATCTTTGAAATATTCTACATACAAAGGCCACTGAAGCTCAAAATCAGGTGAAGCTGATAATATATTTGAATTTTGATTTCACAAAACAATTTATTGTGCATTTCCTTCGGGTTGTAACCAATATACTGTGAAACAT
This sequence comes from Hymenopus coronatus, assembly GCA_030762935.1. NCBI lineage: Eukaryota > Metazoa > Arthropoda > Insecta > Mantodea > Hymenopodidae > Hymenopus > Hymenopus coronatus. The sequence continues at coordinate 7,106,673 of CM060885.1, read as the reverse complement.
GGGCCTTGCTATGCTCGTCTGATTTCTGCTGCACCCACAAGCTGCGTGGTGACCACATTCCTTTTCAGTAGCACGTAGACCAGAGCTAAAACAACCTTCACCACAAAATAGCATTACTTTAATGCCCGAACGCTTTTATTTCATCTTGTTATCGGGGATGTCACACTGTGTGACCATTCACTGCAATATTCTCACCGCGGAGCAAATCAATAGCACATATTGTATTGCCATTCATTCTGTCTCTGTCTGTCTCTCTCTCTCTCTCTCTCTCTCTCTGTCTGTCTCTCTCATGAGTGTAACCGTTTCGTTAGTGTACCTGGTTAGAGGGACCGTAGTGTGCGCAAATGTAATCTTATGCCCTTTGTTACTCTGCTTGTTTAAATTTTAGTTTTTACTCTATTCTTCTCTATTATTATTATTATTATTATTATTATTCAACATCATACCTATTTCCATTATTTCCTCCTTGCAAAATTTTAGCTTTGCTTGTTATCCCAATAGCCTTATATTATTTGTACTTTGAGGTGATATGATGCTCCATCATTACAAATAATAGTTTTTCCATATGGAATGTGGGTAAGACGGTTTGAGTACTGCAACCAGCGCTAGGCTATTGTGCTGATTAAAGCTCTAGGAGGAAACCTGAGGCAACATAACATCAACAGTTGGCATAACTTGCTACCGTAGACACAGAACAGCGATGTCCCTAGCGTTCCCACATTGAACAATCTTGGTTCTGCGTCAACATCTCTTCTTCCTCATCGACAAGAAGATTACATGCCAGGAAGGAAAAATGTATTTTCTCAAAGTATATGCAACACATACACGATACAACCCTCATATCCAGAAAACTTAAATTAGTATACATACTGGCTTAGGCGAATATTTTCTGCGCAATGTATTAGTAGCATACACTGACTGATATGCATAAAATGTCTTTGGGAATAGCTCTGATTGTTGTAATTTAAACATCTCATGAGAATCGTTCCTCTTATGCCAGATCAGTGCTTTATTTTTGTGTTTGAATAATTACATTTAAATGTTGCCTCAGTTACACATATTCCTATTTCCCGTTAGTTAAATTTCATCTTATTTGTCTGAAAGCCTTTAGTTTTCTTCATCGTTTATTGCTTTAGCATGACTTTGTGTTTATTATCAATTAAAAACTGTCCGTCCAAGTTTTGCAGCTTCCAGAAAATATAAAATGAATTGAAAAATTGCACTCAGGGATAAGAGGGTGGTCTGTCCCTAAACCGATGAGCGAGGCCCTGTCATTGGATTCTGAGGCCACCTAAAAGCCTGGACAATACATCCCCTGAAGATACCCACCGGGTGAAGTTTCAGTCTTTTGGACCACAACCCACAAGCCGAGAATCTAAATTTTATTCTAAAGTTATTTTTAATAACAACTGCTTAACAGGTCACCAATGAAACTGACTTAAGCAACATGGAAAGCGAAATGTGCAGAACTTCTATTTTAAAGTTGATGTAAGCTCTGTTCTGATAAAGTGAGAGAAATGGTAGGTACATAGTTTTAAGGTTCTGGATAATTGTAGCAACACTGGGAAAACAGTAAAAGAATAATGTTTCAGCATTAAAACAGTAAGTTTTAAATGAAAACAGAGCTTAAAAAGCGTGCATCAACGCGCGTTGTAAACTCATTTATTCAGAAGTCAGAATTCCCCGAACTCATCGCCTTTCAGTATTTGACGCACTTGCCTCTCTGATTCTGTATTTTAGCTCTCAATGTTCGTATTCACTAACTTACATGGTTTAACCATGTACCTTGCACGGATGTAAGTGTTCTTAAATGATCTGGGAACCAGTATTAATTAATATATAGGGACGTCCACAATATATAAATGTTTATTGATGACGCATTTTAACACTTTATTTCGGCAAATAAATATCAACTGCAGAGGTAACAGGCAATTGAAAATATCATTGCCTGAAAATGCTATATTACCCAGAGCAAAGAGACGAATTATAACGGCAATACGAACAAGAATAAAACAGTAAATATCGCTACAAATAACATTCAACTTGCCACACAACATTTTCGACTGTAACCGTCCAGACGAGAAGATGTGGACATCTCGGTGCAGGTTCGTAACTGTCAAAAGTATTCAGAAACTCAAGCACCTCAAGAGTCGGCAAGTAGAAACGATTTAAAGTTTATATGGCGAAAATGATATTCTACAACGCAAAATGTGTCTTTTGTAGAACATTCCATAGTGAAGGAGTTCCGGTTATTGATTATTATAACCGTGTATTACTGCTTAGCGGAAGAGCCACCTAACACATTCACAAAACTGTCTGAATTTCTATAAAGGAGGTAAATGCACCAAAACAATATACAGATAAATAATTCAAATAAATGTCAAAGGACAGTAAATCTAAGTGTAAAAACCCAATAGATGAAGGAAAACAATAAATAAAACAAAGCAGAACACGGGTAATAAACTTAGCACCGATAAATATCATCAAAGAGGAAACACAAGTAAGTGTAAATAAACAGAAAGATGAACTTAGAACTTAGCTAATTGAAAATGTAAAATGAAAATTTAATAACCACATGCAAGAAATTGAGCATAAAGAATAATTTAGAAAATAAACATCTGGAATAGGGAAAACATTCATTAGTCTTAGACATAAAGTTATCAAAAATCGAATGGAACAGTAAATTGTAGTAAAAGTTACAGAGAAAACCATATAAATGGAATGAAATAAAGTGTAAACTGAAATTCCTAGTGAGCAATTTAGTAATATAAAGTTTGTGCAATGGAGCAGCTGTAGAGAATAAAAATAAGATATTGCATCAGAAAATGTGGAGGTGTATACTGCATTTTGAAATCACTTCAAGCAAAACTAAACACTTCTAACGTTCCTAATGTGTGCGGCGAATGGATGTAGGATGCACGTGTAGTGAATGTCATACTGGTGGTCAAGCTTTGTAACAAAAGTGCATACGAGCTAGAGAAAGATGGAAAAATATCAGTCTCACGTTTACATAGCTTTATACCGTGTTATTAGGTAAGTTTGATTCATGCACCTGAATTAAACTTAAATCACTTAAAATAAAGGGTTTTAGCACTTCCAGTGTAGATTTTACAAAGTATTGAAAAGGCTCAGTATAGCACCTATATTGCGGAAGTGCATGCCGCTCTTAAACGCTTGATAAAGTATCGTATCAAAGACAGATTTCATTGAAATTTACACTAAATGTTCAACAAATTTAGCGTACTGGAGCTTCTGCTTGTTCATGTGAGCGGAGTGTTAAATGCTTGATAAAGTATCGTATCAAAGACAGATTTCATTGAAATTTACATTAAATGTTCAACAAATTTAGCGTACTGGAGCTTCTGCTTGTTCATGTGAGCGGAGTGTTAAATGCTTGATAAAGTATCGTATCAAAGACAGATTTCATTGAAATTTACATTAAATGTTCAACAAATTTAGCGTACTGGAGCTTCTGCTTGTTCATGTGAGCGGAGTGTTAAACGCTTGATAAAATATCGTATCAAAGACAGATTTCATTGAAATTTACACTAAATGTTCAACAAATTTAGCGTACTGGAGCTTCTGCTTGTTCATGTGAGCGGAGTGTTAAACGCTTGATAAAATATCGTATCAAAGACAGATTTCATTGAAATTTACACTAAATGTTCAACAAATTTAGCGTACTGGAGCTTCTGCTTGTGCACTGTGAGTGGAGTGTTAAACGCTTGATAAAGTATCGTATCAAAGACAGATTTCATTGAAATTTACACTAAATGTTCAACAAATTTAGCGTACTGGAGCTTCTGCTTGTTCACTGTGAGCGGAGTGTTAAACGCTTGATAAAATATCGTATCAAAGACAGATTTCATTGAAATTTACACTAAATGTTCAACAAGTTTAGCGTACTGGAGCTTCTGCTTGTTCACTGTGAGCGGAGTGTTATTACACGTAGTGTTTTTGACTGTAAAACACTTATTTACATTAAGCATTAGAGGAGTTTCTTCTCTCAGGTCCAGGTGCTAGGTATTTTCGTTATGCTCACGATTAGGTTGACAAATGTAGGGAGCAGAAGAGACTTGAACTTCAAACTTTAATGACCGTTAATCCACAAGCTGTAAACAATGATGGATAAAATAATTCATCTATGATCATTAAGTAGTGTTCATCCTCATTCAAATTCAGGTTCTAAGCCCCAGTAGTTAGAGGATTCAATTTCAGTATACTCGCACTGTGAAGGTACACAACTTGTCCAACACACTCCTATCTCTAACTCTATATACAACTTTGTATTATTTGTTAAGTCAACATATTATCATCATATATTTACATGATGAGGCTAATTTTATATTGCGGAATTGCTTGAGTTTATGCTTTAACAATTACTTCGATTTATAATATGTTGCACACTGCCACGTTATGATAGAACTTTTTATGCTTTTTACTTTCTCTACACGTACTATATACATAGTGTATAGAGAAAGTATTGCACTGCGAAATTTCACCGGAAATATATGTTTTAGGGTCCCCTGTATCCAAAAAAGCATCTTCACAAAAATGTCCGCGCGCGCACGCGCGTGTCTGTGTGTGTGTTTGTGTATGTGTGTATGTGTGTATGTGTGTATGTGTGTATGTGTGTATGTGTGTGTATGTGTGTATATGTATGTGTGTATGTGTGTGTATGTGTGTGTATGTGTATGTATGTGTATGTGTATGTGTGTGTATGTGTGTATGTGTGTGTATGTGTGTATGTGTGTATGTGTGTATGTGTGTATGTGTGTATGTGTGTGTATGTGTGTATATGTATGTGTGTATGTGTGTGTATGTGTGTGTATGTGTGTGTATGTGTATGTATGTGTATGTGTATGTGTGTGTATGTGTGTATGTGTGTATGTGTGTGTATGTGTGTATGTGTGTATGTGTGTATGTGTGTATATGTATGTGTGTGTATGTGTGTGTATGTGTGTGTGTATGTGTATGTATGTGTATGTGTGTGTATGTGTGTATGTGTGTATGTGTGTTTATGTGTGTTTATGTGTGTATGTGTGTGTATGTGTGTATATGTATGTGTCTATGTGTGTGTATGTATGTGTGTTTATGTGTGCGTATGTGTGTGTTGTCCGTATGTCAGTGTCTCCGTTGTCTTTGAACACGATAACTCAAAAACGAAAAGTTGGTAAAATACCAAACTTGGTATTTAAGTTTAGTATCTTCCAGGGAAATAGTATTATTACTTGTCATCTTTAAGTAGAAGCAAAATAAGGGAGCACCATAGGTTTAAGTGATAGTCAAAAGCTGGCTGCTATGTGATTGAAGTTGCTTTGTTTGTATGGACACGAGTTCACATAGTCCTGTGTGAGAAACGTAAAGTTTTTCAAAACTGAAACCAAAAACAAGGAATATCTCAAAAACAATCAACTCCACGAAAAAACTGAATACAACACAAACTGTACACTTTTTGTGTAGTAAGTTTTTGTCCATTTTTTACGGTTTAGTAGTTAAACAAAGTTTCGTAAAATTCACCCAGAATAAAGAAGTCTTCAGAGGCTATTCCCAGAAAATTCAAGATATTCATTTTATTAGTCAGGTAAATATCTTTAATATACCATATTTTAATCAAAATCATTATAGTCATTTTTAGAGCGTCAACATTTTTTTGAAAACAGCTCTATGTAAAGGGTAGTTTGGGGTGGGGGATTTTTCTCAAAATCTTTGTGTCGCTTCCCTGGAAGACACTAGACTTAAATACCAAGTTTGGTATTTTACCGACTTTTCGTTTTTAAGTTATCGTGTTCACTGACACACGGACACACATTCACACACACCGTCCTTTTTCTGAAAATATTTTTTTTGGATACAGGGGACCCTAAAACATATATTTCCGGTGAAATCTTGGTATCGAATTTTTTGGTGGAGTGCAATACCTTCTCTATACACTATGTACATAGTACGTGTAGAGAAAGTAAAACGTAACAAGGTTTAAGACTAATTTAAAATTGGAGAATTGCGTGAGATTGAGATTCATTACTTATTTCAGGTTATGTGGCAAGCGAATTATTCAATTTTCATCACTGTATAAGGGGGTACCCTCACTTATTCTGTAGTGCAATACCCATATGCTAATAAACCATTTATTTTACACCATATTCGCTCTTTACGGAAACTGTTACCAACTTCATACTTCGTAAACATTGGAAGCTTCAAATTCCTCTATTTTATGTTTTCTTAGATTTCCAGTCTGAAAAATATTTACATTTGTGAAAGAAAGCCACAGACAACCCAGCTCACATTTATTGTAACATATTCAATAACACAGCCAATAATAAAGTCAACATTTTCAAATTGAAATGTTCTAAAAAGTAGACTCAATTTTATAGAAACATTGTAATCAGTATAAGAAGCAGTACTTAAAAAATCTGATGTCGAATGACTTTCTCTACATCTCTGTAACAAATTATTGTTAACAAGCTTATGGCTCTACTTATTTCATGCACTCGAGAACAAATTAGCAGAAATAGTCTTATTACTTGTTTCTCTGTAAGTAGAAGGGAAATAAGGGAATACCATTGGTTAAACTGATTGTCAAAAGCTGATTGCTATATGACTGAAGATGCTTTGTTTCTATGGACAGTAGTTGACAAATTCCTATATGAGAGAAAGTACAAGTTTTTCAAAGCAGAAACCAAAAACAAGGAATATCTAAAAAACGATCAACTCCTCGAAAATATTTTATATTACATAAATTGTGTGTCTTAACGTGCTCTACATTTTTGGCGTGTTAAGTTTTTGTCCATCTCTTACGCTTTAGCAGTTATGCAAAATTCCGTAAAATTGATCCAGAATAAAGTAGTCTTCAGAGGCTAATCTCAGAAAATTCAAGATATCTATTTTATTTGTCAGGTAATTATCTTTAATATACGACATTTTAATCGAAATTGTTAGAGCCATTCTTAAGAAAATCAAAATTTTCGAAAAAAGTTCCTTGTGAAACGCAGTTGGGGGTTGGGGGATTTTCTTGAAAATCTTCGTGTCGCATCCTTGGAAGATACCAAACTTAAATACCAAGTTTGGTATTCAATGGTGTTTTCGTTTTTGGAGCTATGCTGATCACAGGCACACGCATACGAATCTTTTTCTGAAAATGCTTTTTTTTGTTTTGGATTCAGGGGGACTCAAAACATGTATTTCCAGTGAAATCTTGGTATCGAATTTTTGGGTGGGATGCAATATCTTCTCAATGCATTTTGTACATACTACGTGTACAGAAAGTCAAAAGGCAAAGATGAGTATTTGCAGTGAACTGTGTTTACGTTATCTCGGTGCTTTTCTGTTGTTTTGAACTTAATCAATAGACAGTGAAAATGAATGATGATAGTTGTCATGATTATTCAGACTTCAAAACTGCAACACACCACCGAGACTGCAACTGCGGATTCAGGGCGATTTATAGGTATCCGTTTTAGAAATCAAGAAGTCACTTTTATCAAACACAAATTATTTATTTCCCAACATATTCACGTTCCTCATTCGTAAAGAGGAATTGTCAAGTTCTGCAAAACACGCCTCTGTCTCGACGATGACCTCATTTGATATAAATTTTGTTCCCCCGAGCAATTTCTTAATATTTGGGAAGAAGAAAAAATCGCAAGGAGCGACGGCAAATATGGTGGATGTGGCAGCAGCTCATAACGAAACTCATGTACTCTGACAGCGACAGCTGTGTTCATTTGTTTTGCTGAAACACACTTTCTCTTCTTCACCTACTTTCTGGCCAACATTGTCCAGTTTCAGTATTGTTTCTCTCTTCTCCAAAAGGTTAATGAGCCTGACAGATCCCCTAACAACTATTTTCATCACTTTTTCGGGCGATGGGACGGTTTCTATCTTCTTTGGAGCAGATTTGCCGGTTACAAGTATAAGTATAATGATAAACCCAGGCTTCAACTCAAAACAAAACATCCTTAACATTTCGCTTAAATATCTCTTAAGACAGCCTTCAAGTTGTAAACCACACCCACTAGTTGCCAATTATGAGCAGTCACGTGGTCGACCAATTTTTATCTTCATCTTCTCATATAAGTTGCCGTCCCCGTTGACACATCCATGGCTCTGCCACTTCGACAATTTTTGTTTAAGGATCATTAAGAATCATATCACGGTCTTTATCGTTGATTTCCTCCGTGACTACATCTGTGGCCACTCTTCCCCTAAAACGATCTTGTTAGAAGTCGTTGAACTGATGTCTGATGAAAGGTAAGAAGGTAAGCAGCATCAAATCTCGCTTTTATTTCCATCTAAAACAATAAAGTTGAACAAAGCTGTATATTTCCATTTTAGCGAAAACACATTTAATAGATTAGAAAGCATTCTGTAGGTTAGTTTAGACCAGGAAGCCACTTCACATAGAACTTGTCATATTTATATATATGTGTGTGTGTACATGTGTTTATATACTACGAAAAAAAAAACAAGGAAAAAGAAAACAATGTATAGAGCTCTAGTGCTAAAAGCATGGGTTACAAAAACAGCAGAATAGACATGTAATCACTCAATTTGCTTTTGAGGCCTCTACTATACTTAATGTGCTCTATAAAATCATGTGTACCTACTTTTTTTCATGCATATAAAAACAAAGAGTATCTAAAATTAGTGCTAAAATGTTTAAATAAATATAATTTCACAATATGAAACTCTGATGTAATGTCAGATAATAGTTTTGTAATTATCTACATAATAGTTACTGCTAGTAATTATATAAAACTAAAGTATGATTATTGTATTATGTACTCTTCATAAATATGAACAAACTAAATACATATTTACAAATATATTATAGAATTTAAAATGCAAAAATACACAGTTATCTACTAGAGTGTAAAATATCAAAGCATCAGGCTTTACAGACCTTGTGTCATTGCTAAATACTAAAATATCTGACGTGTTACACTCACATGACTTTTTCTAGCTGTTCTACAAACTTTTTACATAAGATAATTCTTCTTTCTGCATCTTGCTAATCGAGGTACTCATTAGCACAGTGTTCTTATTACTTAGTTCCGTATAAGTAGGAAGAAAATAAAGGAATACACTAGGCTAAACCAATAGTCAAATGTTTTAAAAGCTGTCGTTACGCGATTGTCATTACAAATCGCTTATTTTCTTGGCCAGGAGTAGAACAAAAGAAAAACAAACACTCCCATCTGAGAAAAATATAAGTACTTCACGACTGAAACTAATAACAATGAGTACCTCGAAAACGGTAAGATCCACGAGAAAAATGTATATGACATAACTTGTGTATTTTAAAAAATATCTACATTTTTTGTATAGTAAGTTTTTGTCTATCTCTTCCGGTTTACTAGTTATGCCAAATTAAGCAAAATTCATCCAGAATAAACAGGTCTTCAGAAGCTATTCCCAGAAAATGCAAGATATACATTTTATTTGTCAGGTAAATATCTTTAATATACGATATTTTAATCAAAATCGTTAGAGCCATTTTTAAGAAAATCAAAATTTTCGAAAAAAACTCCATGTAAAGAGTAATTTGGGGTGGGGCAATTTTTTTCAAAATCTTCGTGTCGCATCCCTGGAAGTTATTAAACCTAAATACCAAGTTTGGTATTTTAGTTACTATTCGTTTTTGAGTTATCGTGTTTACAGGCACACGAACACACACACACACGTACCTTTTTCTGAAAATGCTTTTTATGGTTACAGGGAGTCCTAAAACATGTATTTCCGGTGAAATCTCGGTATGGAATTTTTGGGTGGAATACAATACTTCTCTATTCCTATGCACATTGTACATACGGTGCTAGAGAAAGTAAAAATGAATTTGACACATTCGTGCAAGTCAAAGTATACATTAGTTTAATTTGTATATACCATACTAATACTAACTGAAATGTTTGGGCACTCCAAACTAAGCAATGAATCAGTTTGGTGAGTACAGTATGGCAACAGCAACCTGCATTAGCAACACTATCTATTTTGAAACGCAGTACTCACTGAACCACCACTTAAGAGTCATCTGTAAAGCCGAAAACTAAACATACGCAAATAGCGTTTAGACATGTTGCATCGAGTACTTGAGACCACCTTGAGGGTTTATCGCATCTCACGATTTTAGTTCAGTGGCAGGATCAGTCTCAGGGCAATAATCCACTATGTTGCCTTTCGTGGCAAGGAATTGGTCAAGTCTCATCCAATTCAAATTAATAATTTTTCCTGGAAATCGGACAAGAGGTTAAAAGTCTCCTGCGTGCTTCCGGACATTAATGAAGTATAAAAAAAGCCGGCCATGTGTCAGTTATACAATGCGAATACCCGATCATATATTTTAAGCTAACCTTAAAATGTTATTCCGATATTTTTACTTTCTCTACACTTACTATGTACACACTGTATAGAGAAGGTATATGCACTCAAAAATTTGATCCCGAGATTACACCGGAAATACATGTTTTGAGAACCCATGTATCCAAAAAGCGTATTTTTAGAAAAATGTCCGTGTGTGTATGTGTGTGTGGGCAGCATAGCCGAAAAACGAAAAGACCATTAAATACCAAACCTGGTATTTGGGTTTGGTATCTTCCAAGGGTGCGACACGAAGATTTTGAAGAAAATCCCCCAACCCCCAACTACCCTTTATATGGAACTCTTTTTGAAAATTTCGGATTGATCAAAAATGGCTCCAACGATTATGATTAAAATATGGTATATTAAAGATATTTACCAGACAAATAAAATGAATATGTTGAATTTTCTGGCAATAGCCTCTGAAGACTACTTTATTCTGGATCTATTTTCCGGAATTTTGCATAACTTCTTCTGGGTACACTCTCAGATTTCACTACTGTCAAACATTTTCTCGAGAATAAAAGACTTCAGTTTTATACTTTCACTGCGAACACGAACCCTGTTCTTCGATATGCGCTTAAAGGCCTACTTCCTGACACTCCTCTAGACGACATCAAACACGAGCTGCAAATTCAAAACGTCGAACTCCTGCACAAACGTCAACTATATAGAAACAGCGTGGATCCGGCAACCAAGGTCAAACAGTCACTCCCACTGCCCATATGGATACTTACCATGCAACAGTGCGAAAACAACTTGAAAATGAAGTCTCTTAAATACCTGCTTCATTTGAAAGTCAGTGTTGAAGATTATATTCGACGTGGAGGTCCTAGGCAGTGCTATCGCTGTCAACGTTTTGTGCACGCGCCCCATAATTGTGCACTCCAACCACCGTCAAATTTGCCGGACATCATGCAACAGCAGACTGCCGCAAAGATACTCATCTTCCTGGTATCTGTGTCAACTGCCAGGGTGCTCATACTGCGAACTACACACAGTGTCCACGACTTCTTTCCTACGTCACGGCAGTTTCCAACTCTTCCCCGCGTCACCTATCTACTACTAAAACACCCGCCTGTCCTCCTCTCACATCTGCCAATTTTCCGGCCCTCAAGTTCCCAGCTACCACTTCTACTCCTGCTTCTCCGCTAACGGATGCCCATGCTTCGGAGTCTTCGTCTCTTCGAGACTGCGTTACTTTCCTGAAAGCCATCAATTTTGTTACTTTGCGGGATACCTTCATCAAGATTCAGCAGGCTCCGGACATTCTTACTAAAGGAATCCTACTACTCGTAGTTCTTTGTTCTATATTTAGCTCACACAATGGCGTGTAACCTTTCGAATAGTCCATTACGTCTTCTGGCTTGGAATGCTCGCGGCCTTCCAAATAAGCTGCAAGAGATTCGAGCGTTTCTTCACACCGTAGCTACTGACATTGCCTTAGTGCAAGAAACACATTCGCGTGAGATTGGCAATATACCTTATTATACCTCCTATCGTCATTCTCATTCCAGTCGGCCCATTGGCGGAACCTGCATTTATATTAAGTCCTATATTCCTCATGTTTATGTTCCAACTCCAGCTACGCTAAAGTCCGTCTATTATACTGCTGTGAAACTCCTGATACGAGGTGCGCAGACCACCATTGGGTCAGTTTATCGTCCGCCTACGTCTAAGCTTGTCGAAACTCGGGGAAGTTTCTGCTGAGTGGTGATTTCAACGCCAAACGCAAGGAATGGCTCGAACGAACAATCCCGCTGGTACGACCTTACTTCATCACTCCGAACGTTGTCATTATGTTATCATTTCCCCAGATACACCCACCCACATGCATTCCGATGGCTCTGAGGACATACTCGATATTTTTATTTCTGACCTGCAGTCAATTTCCTACTCCGTGTATACCATTCCTGATTTATCACCTGACCATTTTCCTGTCCTGATGGTTGTACATGCTCACTCTCCTCGTGTGCATGCGCCAATGATTCCTGTTGTGACCAGTGACTGGTTTACATACAAAGAGTACCTTACTGCCTCTCTACCCTTCCCATCCCACTTTGCTGATATATCATAGCCTGAACTCGAATCCGATGTATCCACTTTTACGAACACCTTGCAAGAAGCATCAACAGCTGTAGCTTCGTTCAGTTCAGTCGGCAGATTTCTCCGAGCGGCTCACAGTTGTATAAGCCAAACGCGACACATCTGCACATGTCAGGAACGTGTTTTTCTCCTCAAAATTCAGGATGCGGCCCCTCACGTCCGCGCCCTAAGATTTCGGCTCTGAATACTACACATGGTACCGTCTATACTCCAGCAGATATCTCTGACACTCTGACTACTCATTATGCTGAACAATTTCAGCCTCATCCTTCCAACCCTCGCTATTTTACTTCCAATCAAAGTATTGTGACTGCTGTTCGTGACTTTCTTTCTCGACCTCCTGTCCATCCATGTTCCTTCACAAACCTCACTGAATTGTGTCAACTAATGCATGGGATGTCTACCAGAAAATTTCCTAGGTCTGACCGCCTTGTTGTTGAGCAATTTAAATCTCCGCCACAGAAAGGAACCGTTTGTTTGTTGCATTTATTCAACTCTATCTTCAACGCGCGTACTTCCCAGCGTAATGGAAAATTGTAACGATTATTCCTATCCATAAACCCGGAAAATCTCAACACGTTTCTTCTTCCTATCGTCCTTTTAGTCTTCTGTCTACACTAGGAAAACTGTACGAGAAACTCATTTTGAAGCACCCATCTGCATCCCCACATTCTACATCTATACTAAGCAGAAATCAACAGCTTTTCAAGTTGCTAGGGTCACAGACTATATCCGAAAGGTTAAGACCGACCATAACAGGGCAACGCTTATTTTCTTGGACGTTTCCAGACCTTTTGATTCAGTTTGGCATGAGGGCCTTATTTATAAGTTGCTTGAATGCAACATCCCGATGCACTTATTCATCTGCTCGCATCATATCTCCAACGCAGGAAATTTTCTGTTCGCATATTAGATCACTCTTCATCCCTCCGGGACATTCACGGGGGAGTGGCCCCGTTTCTTTATAACTTTTATACATTCTATATTCCCCTTCATACTAAAATTCAGCTGGCGACTTATGCAGATGACACCGTCATTCTCCATGTTTATTTGGATCATGAATTACAAGGCTATCTTAGCCGTTTGAACAGTTTTCTGGAGGCCTGGAGGATTAGTCTAAACTCTGATAAATGCTACATTTTTCGTTTCTTTCAGGCACATCCAGTTGTATACACGTTACACGGCCAAGCTCCTCCCGTTTCATACAGGACTAAATATTTGGGTGTTCCTATTGATTCCTGGCTAAGTCGGTATCGTCATATTCAACATGTTCGTAAGAAAACTCATCAGACATTCGGAGCACTTCATTTGCTGTGCACTTCCGAACACCTATCTCTACGGATCAAACTCGTACTCTAATACTGCTGTAATTCTGCAACAACTGTTATATGCTGCAGGGATGTTTCCCACACAGGTTTACAATCGCTTGCCAGTAAACACACGCTTTTTCTTATGCAGATGGCACATGCTTTTCCACACGGCTACAATAACCATACTGTTCAGGCCATTACCGACATGAAACCCCTTCCTGCTCTTCTTCCCCAACCGGATGATCAATGGAGAAAACCTTGGCTCGCATTGCTGACAACACTCATCTTAATTTTCGAATCAGTCAGCCGAAGTGGCGACGGCATTCCTTTTAAACAACCTAGACTTTTATATTTGTAGTTTTCTTATTCAGTGATTCATCTCTAGCGTTGTCCATGTTTTGTATATCACACATAGTTCCATATAAAGGTCCGTAAGGGTCCTGGAAATTGATGACTTTCATCCTGCTGTCCTTATGTCGTCGGTATTGGGGTGGCTTTGAGGCCGCTGTCCTCGCGTTGGTGCCTGCGTGGCGCTCTTGGCGACGAGTTGAAGAACTATCAGCAAATCGTTAGAGAGTTGAGCATAACGGTTTGGCCTGGCTGCATCGGTCCTGTGGTCGTCTGTGGTCGCCCTTCCTCCTGGTATTAGCGCGAACTGGATCTTCATAGTTCGCAGCGTGAGATATCTCAAGCCGTTGTTGTGCTTTCTTTCATTGTACCTATCACTCTTCTTCAGTCATTTATTTTGAAGCCTTTCAATTTCACCTCGTTTCATTCACTGTAGCCTGTAAAATTTGTTCTTGTTTACATATCCGATTTGTTTCTGGAGGGGGCGAACTGTTTTATGAACATTAACTCGGTGTATAAGTTGCAGCTTTGGTTTCATATACGCCAGTACTAAGCGGAATTGCTTCCTTTTTGAACATTTTACTCTTGTCATCATAAATGGCTATATATAGCTCAAATATGATCATTTATATAATTTGGTATGCAGTTGCAATTAGAAAAGGAACACCAAGAGCGCTCAATCTTCAGCTTATAATGCCACAGTTGCAAGCATAGTGGCTAACAAAATAGATGAGTCCTACTTTATCCTTCAAAATCATTATAAACTATTCGATTTAATAACTGTTGTTAATATATTTGTACAGCAGTTGCTCCGGTCTGTAAACATTTAAAGATAGATGCTGACATATTTTATGAGCTCATTCATGCATTTAGTACGAACAACAGCTCAGGTCATTAGTGATTTGTGGCAAACATCCCGTAATTGTACGTATATGTAAGTGATATATACATTTCACAACCATATTTCTTAATGTGGCGAGTGAAGCATTTTAAAGAATATAAGAAAGTGAATACGTTCTGTACCAATCTCTCCAAAAAGCAAAATACTGATCCTTATTTCACACTTTATTCCTTTTGTGATGTTATAAAATATTTTAATGCAAAAGTCTCAGTGACATGAAATCTCAAATCTCGGTTACATAAGAATAAAGTAATTTGCTAGTTTTCCCCGTAACATAACATTGTCCCATGATTACATTTATCTCCAATGGATTAATTAATAAACATTTATTTTAATGTTTCAGGTTGCCGTTGCAGACTGACTCACAAGAAAGTGCATGTTGGGATAAGGGCGATTCTCGTTGACACACACACCGATAAAATGAAGTTACGCAACAAAGCCAAGATAAGCTAAGGCTATGAACCACCAGGTGTATGTTTACTCTGACCAGCAGCAACTGCAGCCAACCTGATAACACCTGCCAACATCGATTTTTGGCACAGGGTGCTCAACAAACACATCTACCACGTCCTAAAAAAAATCTGATGTGTTCCAGTTAAATTGTGTGTTTTAATTTGCTCTACAATTTTTGTGTAGTAACTTTTTGTCTATCTCTATGAAAAATTCAGTAAAAATCATCCAGAATAAAGAAGTATTTTGAGGATATTCCCAGAAAATTAAAGATATACAATTTATTTAGCAATTAAATATCTTAAATATAAGACATTTTAATCCAAATCGTTAGAGTCATTTTTAAGCAAATCAAATTTTCGAAATTGTTTCCATGTAAAGGGTAACTGGAAGTGGAAGAATTTTCTTGAAAGTTTCGTGTCACATCCTTAGAAGATATCAAACTTAAATACCAAGTTTGGTTTTAAACGGTCTGTTTGTTTTTGAGCTATGCTGCCCACAGACATACACACACACAAACACACACACGGACATGTTTCTAGTTTTTTTTTTTGGATTCAGGAGGTCTCAAAACATGTATTTTCGTTAAATCTCGGTATCGAATTTTGGGTATAATACAATACTTTCTCTATACACTATGTACATAATACGTGTAGAGAAAGTAAACAAACACTATGGCCCTTACATTTTATGCTGTACTGAGATATGACCATTCGAACCATATTTTCAGACTTCCAATGTTTTGCCTTTCATTTTAACATTTCTGCACTATTTTAAATTTAAATTTTTCGTATTGTTTAGCACATAATTCTATGCCTTTGCTCCGTCCGTTTTAAGTAAAATCTAACCGTGAAATGAATATACATCCGCAATACCTTCAAACCGCAGGTGGCTTTGAAAAGCAAAACATATTTTTAAATATCATTGGGTTTTTACTTTCTCTATAGGTACTATGTACACAATGTATAGAGGTAGTATTGTATTCCACCCAAAAATTCGATATCGAGATATCACTTGAAATACATGTTTTAGGACCACCTGAATCCAAAAAAAGCATTTTTACAAAAAGCTCCGTGTGTGTAAGTGCGGGTGTGTGTCTGTGGACAGCATAGCTCAAAATCGAAAAGACCGTCGAATACCAAACTTGGTATTTAAGTTTAGTATCTTCATGGATGCGAAACGAAGATTTTCAAAACAATCCCCCCTACCCCCAATTATCCTTTACGTGGAACTTTTTCGATAATGTCGATTTTCTCAAAAATGGCTCTAACGATTTTCATTAAATTATCGTATATTAAAACTATTTACCTGCTAAATAAAATGTATATCTTGAATTTTCTGGGAAAAACCTCTTTATTCTGGATCAATTTTACGGAATGTTGCATAGCTGCTAAATCGTAAGAGATGGAAAAAAAATTACCCCACAAAAAATGTAGAGGACAATTTATGTTATATACATTTTTATCGTGGAGTTGATCCTTTTTGAGATATTCCTTGATTTTGTTTTCAGCTTTGAAAAACGTATACTTTCTAATACAGGAATTTGTCAACTCCTGTCCATACAAACAAAGGAATCCCAGTGACATAGTACCCAGCTTTTGACTATCACTTTAACCTATGCTACTTCCTTATTTCGCTCCTACTGCTAATTTTTCTGGATTATAATGAAATAAATAGAAGCATAAGCTTTTTAACAATAACTTGTTGCAGAACTGTAGTGAAAGTCATTACCACCATGTTGCTCATTGGTTGATTTCATACGTTTGGATCAAAAATTAGAAACCGCTGTATCCTGGACCAAAAATATGACGGAAATTGTATACCATGAAATTAGCCGATGTCCCACGATCCAATAGTTTGAAGAGTTTTGGACCAAAATATTTGACCGTGGGACATCGACTTTAGTTCTCTATATTCTAGCTGTCTTTTACACAACTGTCAAACCAATAGAATAACGAAAATATTGCTATTCACAATATCATATGTAAAGCACCCTTATTTTTTCTTTTCGATCTTTCTTTCTTTTTTTTTGGGGGGGGGGGAGTTAACAGTTTCCGATCAATTCCAAGTTATTGGTTGCAATTATAAAACACATTATACATTTCTCAAATGGAAAATCGTTATTACAATGTTAATGTACATAGTACCTAGAGAAGGTATTGTATTCCTTCCGAAACTTTGATACCGAGTTTTAGTGGAAATATAAGACCATTTTTAGGAGAGAAAAAATCCGTGTGTATATGTGAAGAACATAACTCAAATGCAACATGTGCGTTAAATACCCGCATTATTAGCCTTACATCTAACACTTTTCGAAAATGTAATTTTGATAAAAACGTTTAAAATGTTTTCATAACAAACGAAATGTATATCTCAAATTTTCCACAATTAGCTGGTTCATTCAGGATGATTTAGATACTTCGTAAACGTGAGAATTAGACAAAATCTTATTGTATAATACGATAGATCTTGTTTAAATGTTCTCTTCCATTATTGTCAATAATGTGCAGCTTTTCACTAGTTTAATTTTATGCTTTATTGTAAGCGTGTGTTTTCCCTCGTTAGTGTGCCACAAGTTCACGTGGATGAGCATTGTTGTCCGCGCGGCTACACGTCATTGTTTTGGAACCCTAGTTGGAGTTAGTTCCCGTTTCACCTTTACTAGTGTAATGTTATATTCACAAGGAGATATAAGCGCAGACGTAACATAGCATAAGCGCAGGCGCAAGGAAACGCCATTCACAATGAGATGCAAGCGCAGACGTAACGTAGCATAAGCGCAGACGCAAGTAAACACCATTCACAATGGGATGCAAGCGCAGACGCAAGGAAACACCATTCACAATGAGATGCAAGCACAGATGTAACGTAGCATAAGCGCAGACGCAAGGAAACACCATTCACAATAAGATGCAAGCACAGACGTAACATAGCATAAGCGCAGAGGCAAGGAAACAACATTCACAATGAGATGCAAGCGCAGACGTAACGTAGCATAAGCTCAGACGCAAGGAAACACCATTCACAATAAGATGCAAGCACAGACGTAACATAGCATAAGCGTAGAGGCAAGGAAACAACATTCACAATGAGATTCAAGCGCAGACGTAACGTAGCATAAGCGTAGAGGCAAGGAAACAACATTCACAATGAGATTCAAGCACAGACGTAACATAGCATAAGCGCAGAGGCAAGGAAACAACATTCACAATGAGATGCAAGCGCAGACGTAACGTAGCATAAGCTCAGACGCAAGGAAACACCATTCACAATAAGATGCAAGCACAGACGTAACATAGCATAAGCGTAGAGGCAAGGAAACAACATTCACAATGAGATTCAAGCGCAGACGTAACGTAGCATAAGCTCAGACGCAACGAAACACCATTCACAATGCTATCGTAAGCGCAACGCAAGAAGTTGTCACGGGTTTCTAGATCCGCAAGTTACATGCGAATATCTTCCAAGTTACAAACTGAATAAAATAACCAACAATACCACATAAGAAAATTCACTCAATCTTTTACAAAATAAATACATTACATACTAACAACTGACGCTCGCGGCAGTGACGTCACAATAATTGCTCATTCAAAATTATTGAAAATAGTACAAGCACAGAGACTGTAGAAAGTGATAAAGATACATATTTAATGCACTAATAATTATGTCTCTGCGTCTTCGATTTATGAGAACTAATAAATCTAGACACAGATGATAGTTACCTCCATTAAATCAAAGAAGGATTCGCAAGGAGACTGTCATAACCTCTTGAGGGAGATTAGAGACGGCGCGGCACGGCCAAATAGAAGAGCATGCATGTACAGCAGGTCCAGCAAAATCCTGCAGTGCGATCGTTTGTTATTGAACTCATAGGCAATGGCTAAAGAACTAGATGAGGAGGAAGAAAACATAGAAAATAGCGATAGTTAAGAAGACAACGCTGTACTGAGTCAGAACAAGAGCTTTCTGATGACGAGGATGGTGATGTTAGTACAGAAACACCCGATGGAAGTAAGTGGAGTAAAATAAAACTTAGATCAGCCGTACAGTCCAGAGCACAGATAACTCCTGGGCCTAGAAATGCTTGGAGTTACAACATCAATTGAATGTCTGAATTTATTTATTGATGATGGGATTGTGAAAATGATAAAGAAAAATATTAGCATCTGCATATCAAAGAAACAAGTGCCAGACCGCTACTAGTAAAGTGTTCAAAAGAAAGAGATGCACACCATACAGAGGGCATTGATAGGGCATTGTAATATATCGGTACTCGTGTTACAAATTTGGGATAATTCACAGGTGGGGGGGGGGCTTTGATGCCTGCTTTGTCAATGAGCGAACACAGATCTAGATTTCTGCTGCGTTGCCTCAGGTCTGATGACGTAAAGAGTAGACAAGACCGAAAGTGTATTAATAAGTTAGCTGCTGTAACAGAAGTTTTTTAAAGTTTCTAGAGAAATTTCAAAAATACTATGTAGTAGGCTCCTGTCTAACTACAGAGCTACAGCTTCTGGCCTTCACGGGAAATTGCTCATATAGGCAGTATATGCGGCGTAAAGCTGCCAAGTACAGACTTAGGAAACATGTACACATGGAAGTATAATTTGGTACTCAGCCGGATCAACCAGATCTCGCGATTTAGTTCTTAGGCTGTCTTAGTTCAACCTGTTTTAGAAAGTGGTACCAATATCACTGGTGACAAGGTGTTACTGGAACACAAAACCAACTATGTTGGAACACTAAAAAAGAACAAGCTTGAAACTCCTAAAGAATTTTTGCCAGCAAAATTTAGAAATATAAACACATCCTTGTTTGCCTGTTAGTCATTTGGCAATTCAGTATCTACTGTCAGAGAAAAAATAAATCCTTAATACTTATTTCAGCAATGCATCATGGTGACAAAATAGATACAACCACAGGTGGTAAGAAAAAAGCTGAAAAAATAACATGCTATAACAAACCAGTCACTATAGTGTAGCTAGGAGCTCTCGTCGATGGCTCTTGGTCAATTTTTATATCTTGGAGTTTCATTTAAAGAAAATTATTGCTTTATCTACAGTAAGGCAATTAGGTTTAACAATAAACATTTTATCTAAATAATTGTGCAATAAATGCAATGAAACTTTATACTAATAACAATAGTGTAATGATTACAATGTACACATTTATAGAGTAAATCAGCTGGAAATGTATTAAACCACAAGTTGAAAGACGAACAAGACTTCAAACGATTCCTGCTAAATTGAGGATACTTCACAGTCTGTAACTCCCAAGAGCTATGTCGTAGATACGAACTCTTGCACGATGTTACCTGTGTGGTACAAACAGAAACAAGATGAGAAGAAGAAACTGCAACGAATGCAATAAATGGGTGTGTCAGAACATGCAAGAGATGTTTGTATGGAATGTTCGTCTGAGAAGTAGACTGTGATTGTGAAGGTGGTTTTTCATCAAGAAAACCAAATAATGTGTCTCAAGTGAACTGCTGACATTTAAATTTGTAAACATATTTGACTGTATTCCTCTAATAGTCATAGGACAAAGTTAATAAATTCATGTTATGATCATGTACTTATTTCGTATAAGAATAAAAAGATGTCTATGTATCGATTAGCTATATAAAACACCATCTTCATTATTATTATTATTATTATTATTATTATTATTATTCGTGGTGGTGGTAGTCGTCGTCGTCATGGTGGTGGTGTGGTAGTGGTAGGAGTAGTAGTAGTAGGAGGAGGAGCAGCAGCAGCGGCGGTGGTAGTGGTATTTATGTTGATAGAAATATGCAACAATCCTGTATATGTAACAAAAAATTATTTAGTTTATCCTGCTTATGTATATTAGTCTAATAATAATAATAACAAAATAATAAAAGTTAAAATACTAGTGGTGCCATACATGGTTTTAGTTACGGCGCCTAAAGCACATCCAGTGTCAAGGTTAAGAACAACCTGTAGACACAATCACAAAACAATTATTGGTATATATTGATAAGTCTTTTAACTAATTGTCGATCCAGAAGTTGAGCTTATGCTCTCAAAAATAAAAACTGTGTAACTGAAGTGGGAAATATGTTCATAACCGTGTCCGTCTCTTTAACGTGTTCTTGTATCATCACGGACTCAATTACAAGTCTGGAAACTGACTCTCATTGAGAGCGATTCCCTTAACATTTCCGCTTATGTGCATGTGGTGAAGAAAGCGAGCCACTGACCAGCGCTTATTTCGATTTACTCCGTTGAGCTCTGCAACTCTTATAACATATATAGGGTTATCCTCATACACAAATTATTGATGACTTCGTTCTAAATCATAGAGTAACAGCAAAATATCGACTGGAAATCAAAACTGAGTGTCGTAATTTCTGAGTTTGTCTCATCATTTTTACCGCGGAAATAGTTCACATATTACACTGATAAATACTGAACTTGAAACTTTAACCTCACTCATAATACATTGGTCAAAACCCTCATAGAGCAATTTGTATGATGGAATTACTCTTTTATGTACACATTAAGTATATAATGAATAACTATAGTAGGAGCACGGGAGAAAGTGCTTTATAAATTGATAAGATGTTATCATTTCTGAATTCATAACGTCAGCGTCTTATACGCGATAAATGATCGACCTATTAGAATCGAATTAGATTTATATTAAACTAGCTGCCCGCCCCGGCTTCGCATGGGTTGTGTACCTAATGCAGAAACTGAGGCAAAACATTTCGTTTACAGTGCGACAATGTAATGAAATAGAATTACAATTGAATAATTCTCCCATACTTTATTGTAACGTACAATATTAGCTGTTTTTTCCTTCCGGAGAAAAAACAAATAGCGCCGTTGGTTTGCCGACCCTCGAGCACGCAACGTACAACTGACCATGCAAAAAACACGGCAATTCAAGGTTTATTCCACACACTCCTAACGATTGACCTTGGGATTTATTGTCATTGCGAATGCAAGGCGCACCGGAAACTGAACACTCTTTAAATTCAATAGGAAAGTCGGTTGGTATTAGTGGTATTCTTGGAATAAGCACATCCTCGACTTTGAACTTTCCTAAGGTTATAGTAGTTTTAATCAAATTTTTCATAATATTTTAAACAGCGAGTCTTGTTCCGTTGCACAATTTCGGCTGATTCAGATATATAATTATAACCGAGTCAACCTTGAGCTGTAAATTGGTGGTGGTAATCCTGGTAAATCCTATACTCCTAAATTTAGGAATTCAGTTGGACGACTTCGTTTGGATCGGTAATGGAAATGATGGACTTAAATGAATGCATCTGTCCATCAATTTTTCTTTGATTTTATATGTTGAAATCACATACATTCTTATTAGTTCTGCTAAAATGGCTCGTATGCTCAACCCAGCATGGGTTTTGTAATTTGCACCAATATTTGGAAACACTTTTGATATTAATTCTTTCTTTGACCTTATGAAGTGACAAAAATTTGGTGAAAACAAAATTAGGCTAGTGGAAATGTCAACAGGAATTTTCTCATTGCCGATGTCTAATAATGCCTTTGCATCTGAAAAGCGCAATGAACTGCGCAATGTAGCATATGTAGTTGATATTGCGAAAAGGACGAAGTCAGCGCATCCATAAGGTAGTGTGGAAAGAATGACATATGCAGTTAACAGCAAGGATGACGTTGGCATAACCATAATGGTAGCGCTTTCATAGTGTGGTGGGCAAACGCTGAAATAGATAATGAATTATATTAAGGAGAAAGTCACGAAGTAACATTTATGCATCTTTCGAATCCCTTTATTTCCTTTACTCCTAATGTTTTGCTTCTCTTTCTTTATTTTCTTCTATGTCAAAACAGCCATTTCTAAGGCTAACAATGACACAAATAAAGAACAAGGAGATCTGTTTGGGCAATTGATAATTTTTTATATAAGGATAGCTTTGTGCTTTAGTTTCTCCATTTAACCCCAAATACGACTTGTTCAAATGTATTAAGAGCACCGCAATTACAGTGTGATGGCGTTCATGTACTTTAGCTAGCTCATGTACCACGTAACGTCAAATAACATATCCAATAGGAAGTTAAACCTAAAACGGATCCCGTCATTTCTCCGCCATTTTCAGATTCCCAGAAGGGTTTATGGTTATATGCATTGTTTATAACTTGTTCATTTTAAAGAAATACAACAAAAATATACCTGCTTCTTTGTTTGAACGATGTGACCAAAGGAATGAAAGTTAATATATAAGAAATATATTTGATTTTCACAGTTATCTTGCATCATTGTCTCCGTAACTGGGTGCATTCCCTTAGCATTCAAAGGGGAAGATAAATAGAGCAGTAGGTACTACGGTCATCTGGTGGCAAATAATAAGTACGTATTTTAGGTGTTCATCGCCAGGAAAGCTTCTTTATTTTAAAGGATAGTATTTAGGAAAGGACAGTTAATACATAAAATGTACTTGAATTTCACTGCTGCTTTGTGTCATCTCGATAAACTGTTGCGTTACCTTAACATTGGATGGGGAGGGAAAATGCTATTATGGCTATCTAGCGGCAAATAAATAAGTACTTCCTATAGGTGTGCTAGTCGTCAGGAAAGCTTCTTTGCTGCTTTATTTTAAACAATAGGAGTGAGGAAAAGATAGGTAACATATGAAACTGTAATTGAATATCACTGCTACATTGCATCATTGTCTCGATAAACTGGTTTGCAACCTTAACATTGAATGTGAAGGGAAAATATAGCAGTGGTAAGGCCATTTAACAACAAATAACCGTGGTACCACTGCCATCTGGTGACTATCAACCGAAATGTTTTCCCTTGGCACTGATATTATTCATTTTATGAGACTTTAAAAATTCTCCCGTACTATTTTTAAACATTTCCTTTTCCACAAATCTTATCATGATAATAACGAACAAAAAAAAAAAAAAAATGTTTAATTTGGTGCAACCGTTCGGAAGTGATGCACGTACATACGTTTCGGGATTTATTTATATCGCAGCGTTTAAAAAAACTATTGTTTTTTCCCTTTCTTTCCTAACAATCACACTCAGTGTTTTTAACATTTGGTCTCTTCAATTAACGAAGGAATTCTTGTTGTGTGAATGAAAGTGATGCCAGAAGAAATGGATATTAACCCTCGCTATCTTCATGAAGATACGTGTTCATAATTCACTTGTATTACCTTTCTGGAGCATGCTAAACCTGGGAGTAGTAGTCCGATGTTTAAAAATGTTTCACATTGTATTTTGAAGGAAATCATTAAAATCCACCTACGCCAATAGAAATCTAGCAATGTGTCATGCAGGAAATTGTACTAATTTCCCTTTTTGTAAGTATCTGCCGAGGATTAGAATAATCAACAGAGCTCATTGTTAACAATCAATATGTAACAAGAAAACTTTCGAACACCTAGTCCCTGAATTTGGTGTAGATAAACCATCGCTATCGAACACTTAAATTCAGCACTTTCAAAAGACCTGGTTCTCCACAAAATTGTAACGCACAAATCAGATCAGGATTTGTAGACATCCTCATTCAGCAAACCGTAGGCACCATCCACGACAGAAAGAGCCACGATAAAGACCCTTGCAGATCGTGCCACCCTCATCTGTGAACCGGATTCATTACAACAGCAGTTATGTCTTCTAGAACACGCCTTATGTGCAAATAATGATACAACACAAGTCCGCAGAGCTCTACGTCCACGCAAACCACAGCGATCTGCCACGTACAAGAACTACCCAAAGCAAAGGCGCTGGCTTCCAGGCACATGTCAAGAATGTCACTGACATTAGAACGCCTACTCAAGCACCATAATATTGAAACAGTGTTCAAGCCGACCAGACAGATGAACGCACTATTACGTTCCACCAAAGCAAAGGCGCTGCCTTCCTGGCACATGTCGGGAATGTCACTGACATTAGAACGCCTACTCAAGCACCATAATATTGAAACAGTGTTCAAGCCGACTAGACAGATGAACGCACTATTACGTTCCACCAAAGCAAAGGCGCTGCCTTCCTGCCACATGTCAAGAATGCCACTGACATTAGAACGCCTACTCAAGCACCATAATATTGAAACAGTGTTCAGGCTGACCAGACAAATGAACGCACTATTACGTTCCACCAAAGGCCCCAGGGACCCGCTTACTTCGGCTGGCGTCTATCAGATGTGGTGCGGTATACATAGGTACCACGCAACGTAGCGTCGACACCCGGCTTACGGAACACAAGAGATGCTGCCGTCTAGGTCAACCCGGTCGCTGAACATGCACTTTGGGCAGAAGGGGAACACAATATCATGAAACAACCGTTCTCTCATCTATGCCTTATTACCATGCTAACGTGAAGCAATAGAAACAGCCCAATAAATTTAATAGGAAAGCAGAGTCTCAGAAACTGGCATCCGCTACTTGAGAGCATCAAACAGGCGCAAACTCAACGAGATGATCCGAACCAATGAGAAGCCAGGAGCAGGAACTAGTCGCCCGAGTGTACTCGGGCGGGGGCAAATCACCACGGTACCTATCCGTTTTTCTCGCGGATTTACCCGTGTGATATAAAAGATGTAGTCTTGTGCAAGCGTTTATGTCTGTGTCGAAGTAATGTGGGATCAAAAGCACCGGAGTTGTTAACCCCGCGCATGCAGCTCTAGCCGGACCAATCGCGTGAGAGCAGCCTGAGTGTAAATACTGCCGCTATTTCAGCCAACGAGTCAGTTGCGACCAAACCTTCACCGAGAACACTTAGACCATGTCACTGAAGATGTTCACCGCAGCCATGAACGAAACGTCTGGACCTTACAACTGCAGCAGACCACGGCTTCTCAGCCCTGAAAATTCTTCTGGTTATAAGCCGTAGGCAATTCTATCCGAATGTCAGGTGTTCAATTTCACGACACAGAGCTTAACATATAATGAAGATGTTCCATATTTAAAGGAAAGAATATTGAACAGTATCCAACGCAACATTTCCAAGTAGTTAAACACAAGACGGTCGTTTTTGATGACGAATTTATACTAAATAGACTGATATTTAGTAATTCTTCTTAAATAAACACGTGGTCTATACCGGCTACTAAATTAGCGGACACAGAACTATTTTGACTAATTCAACTCAAGCAAGTTTAAAATTTTTCTTAATTTTACTTTTAAAATAATTTTGAAATAATAAGATATTCCGAGAGCTGACTTTAGAAACCGTTTGTTGAAATAAATTACGTTACAGCGCATTGCTATGTTATAAAATGATATTTGGTTGTTTCTTAACAGAGTAATTGTATAAGAATGGCATTAATAACACATCAGACAATAGAAGCACTTAAGGTTTTACTCAGAAACACATTTCTCCTCGACGTCTTAGCTGGAACAGCAATCCGCTTATGAAAATTATACAATTGGCAGAAACAAACAACAGAAATAGTCTCCTTAAGCCTCAAGCACCTGTAAGCCTGTGCTTGTTTTACAGATGAAAGCTGTTAGCAAAGAAGCTTTGTTTCACAGCGCTACTGCAAGTTAAAGCCATCAACGTTTGTTTCTCTTCTATATTTAGTGATAAAGAGAGCGCTGCATTCATTAAACTTGATGTCGTAATCGAAGGCACTTATTGAGGACATCCGAAAGGTACCATCCAAGCTTTATTGATTTTTATATGACATTAATCTCAGAGTTCGGTGTTCATAAACTGTTCATTTCCACGCGTGCATTCACAACTCTTAATTATTGTAGCACTGATTGCTTGCGTACATTCACATACTTTAATGTTGCTTTGGTTTGATAAATTTGGTCAAATAATCGAAATCGCCGAGAATAGTGGGTTATCCTGAAGCTATAATTTACATTCTAGAAGCTTTCACTAATAGTGGTGAATGTTATTTTTCATATAAAACGCACTTACTTAATCCTACCTAGTTAAAACACATACTTATAAAAATTCCAATCAACAAAACTTTCCTGATATATTTCAAATTATACCATAACTTCCAAATGCTTCTTTTTTTTCCTTTGTACATTGAAAAATTACATTAGAAATTATTCCGAATCCAGGAAGAATTAAAATGTAGACTTTAGGATGTCCAAAAAATCAAAATAGGTGTTGATAGAGAACTGGCTCTCCACTAACATGTAGCAGGTAGCTGATGACTAACTCTGCACTTCTTGCAGAGGGAATCGTCCCTCGTATAGGGTGCCACATTATGAGACGAAAGCCTCCTCAATATGAGGCACGTATGGGTGCCAGTACGCTCAGTCGGTACTCACATTCTAAATCCAAGCCATTAGATGTGGGTAGGTAACTCTTTTTAGTCAATTCATAACTAAAGCTCCTTTCTTTTGTAGAACTGAAGTTTATTTCAATTCATCTTGACAAACAATTCACTATCAGCAGCGCTATTTTGTGCGTTTGGTCAATGCAAAAATTGCAAAGGCAATTTTTATAAAAAATGGAAATATAATTCAGTTATTCCAGGCTCCATTTTTTGTGAAATAAAAGATTACATAAAGGTTAGCTATTAAAAGAATTAGGAAAAGAACATGTCGCGATTTACCTATTCTGGTCAATTCCGATGAAATATATTCACTTTGGCGGACTAAAATACCGAAGCACTTGCAGTGTATCTTTATATCAGTGGAAGTTAATTTATAACACGTCGTGTGAGGATACGATCGTTCTCACAAGATCAGGAACTGTCCTCTAGTGCCTTTCTGGCTTAACTACCAAGAAAAAACACATCTGGTCATGCAAAGGAACCAGTTGTAATCCCATGGCAACCAGCTTTTAAAATATTTGACTATTACTTTATTCTACTGCATCTCCTTATTTCGGTCATCTCCTTAGCGCGGCTGCTTACCAAGCGGGAGACCTGGGTTCGATTCCCGGTACCGGCCTGGGAATTTTTCTCCCGCTGGCAGACCTGGTCCGGGGAACACTCAGCCTCATGAGGTGCCTGGGAAGCCGATTGATGGAGAAGTAGCGGCTCCAGGTCAGGAGGACCGCATTAACCGGCCGGGAGATCTGGTCCGGGGTGCACTCAGCCTCGTGAGGTGCCTGGGAGGCCGCTTGATGGAGAAGTAGCGGCTCCAGGTCAGGAGGACCGCATTAACCGGCCGGGAGACCTGGTCCGGGGAACACACAGCCTCTGAGGTGTCTGGGAGGCCGCTTGATGGAGAAGTAGCGGCTCCAGGTCAGGAGGACCGGCCACCATCCTCTAAGGCGTGTCATGGACCGGGATCCTTGCGAGCTGGTCCGGGGTGCACTGAGCCTCGTGAGGTGCCTGGGAGGCCGCTTGATGGAGAAGTAGCGGCTCCAGGTCAGGAGGACCGCATTAACCGGCCGGGAGACCTGGTCCGGGGAACACTCAGGCTCTGAGGTGCCTGGGGGACCGCTTGATGGAGAAGTAGCGGCTCCAGGTCAGGAGGACCGCATTAACCGGCCGGGAGATCTGGTCCGGGGTGCACTCAGCCTCGTGAGGTGCCTGGGAGGCCGCTTGCTGGAGAATTAGCGGCTCCAGGTCAGGAGGACCGAATTAACCGGCCGGGAGATCTGGTCCGGGGAACACTCAGCCTCTGAGGTGCCTGGGGGGCCGCTTGATGGAGAAGTAGTGGCTCCAGGTCAGGAGGACCGGCCACCATCCTCTAAGGCGTGTGTTATGGACCGGGCTCCTTGCGAGCTGGTCCGGGGAACACTCAGCCTCGTGAGTTGCCTGGGAGGCCGCTTGATGGAGAAGTAGCGGCTCCAGGTCAGGAGGACCGGCCACCATCCTCTAAGGCGTGTGTCAAGGACCGGGCTCCTTGCGAGCTGGTCCGGGGAACACTCAGCCTCGTGAGTTGCCTGGGAGGCCGCTTGATGGAGAAGTAGCGACTCCAGGTCAGGAGGACCGAATTAACCGGCCGGGAGATCTGGTCCGGGGAACACTCAGCCTCTGAGGTGCCTGGGGGGCCGCTTGATGGAGAAGTAGTGGCTCCAGGTCAGGAGGACCGGCCACCATCCTCTAAGGCGTGTGTCATGGACCGGGCTCCTTGCGAGCTGGTCCGGGGAACACTCAGCCTCGTGAGTTGCCTGGGAGGCCGCTTGATGGAGAAGAAACGGCTCCAGGTCAGGAGGACCGGCCACCATCCTCTAAGGCGTGTGTCAAGGACCGGGCTCCTTGCGAGCTGGTCCGGGGAACACTCAGCCTCGTGAGTTGCCTGGGAGGCCGCTTGATGGAGAAGTAGCGGCTCCAGGTCAGGAGGACCGGCTACCATCCTCTAAGGCGTGTGTCATGGACCGGGCTCCTTGCGAGCTGGTCCGGGGAACACTCAGCCTCATGAGTTGCCTGGGAGGCCGCTTGATGGAGAAGTAGCGGCTCCAGGTCAGGAGGACCGGCCACCATCCTCTAAGGCGTGTGTCATGGACCGGGCTCCTTGCGAGCTGGTCCGGGGAACACTCAGCCTCATGAGTTGCCTGGGAGGCCGCTTGATGGAGAAGTAGCGGCTCCAGGTCAGGAGGACCGGCCACCATCCTCTAAGGCGTGTGTCAAGGACCGGGCTCCTTGCGAGCTGTCGTGCCACGTAGTTCTTATGTATTATTATCCCCTTTACTTACTGGCAGCAAGTATGAAAGAAAATTCTCCTAATGTTTATCGCTAATGTAGAAGAAAAAGCTTTTTAACAATAATTTGATATAGAGAAGTGCAGAAAGTGATGTGAATGGAACAAATAAGATGCTTAGACCGTATTTCTACACGGTGGGTAAAATACTAAATTTGGTATTTAAGTTCAGTATCTTCCATGGATACGACACCAAGATTTTCAGAAAAATCCTCCTACCCCGTGGAAAAATTTCGAAAGTTTTAATTTTCTCAAAAATGGCTCTAACGATTTTGATTAAAATACCGCATATAAGATTTTCTGTACATGACATAAATGAAAATTTGGAAATTTCGTCTGAAGATCTCTTTATTCTGGAAGGATTATGCTGAATTTCGCATAACTGGTAAATCGTAACAGATAAACAAAAAAGTATTTCACAATGAATGTTGACCTCATCAAACACAGAATTTATGTCCGGTGCATATTTTTCTTCGAGTTGACTGTTTCAGAAATATTCCATGTTATTGGTTTTAGTTTTTAAACACTTTTCTCATACGGGAACTTGTAAACTCCTGATAATGTAAAGAAACGATTTTTCCGACATGGCAACCAGATTTTGAAAGATTTCAGTATCGCTTTAGCCTAGTATATTCCTTCTACTTGCGAGGAAGCAAACAATAAAGACAACTTATGCTAATATGTATTTCCATTAGCGTGAAGTATAGGGAACGGTAGTTATTAACAGTATTTGTTGTAAAGAGAATGCCATGTGTATGAAACAGAAGATTTTTATTCATATATAAACGATATGCTGGCTCCTAACAAGGACATGCAAACCTTTTTACTTTCTCTACACGTGCTATGTACATAGTCTATAGAGAAGGTATTGTATTCCACCAACAAATTCGATACCGAGATTTCACCGAAAATACATGTTTTGGGTCCCCCTGAATAAAAAAAAACATTTTTAGAAAAAGGTCCATGTGAGTCTGTGTGTGTCTGTGGACAGCATAGCTAAAAACGAATAGACCGTTAAATATCAAACTTGGTATTTAAGTTTGGTATCTTCCAAGGATGCGATACGAATATTTTCAAAAAAATTCCCCCTTTACATGGAGCTTTTTTAAAAAAATTTGATTTTCTCAGAAGTGCGTCTAACGATTTTGATTAAAATATCGCATATTAAAGGTATTTACCCGAAAAATAAAATGTATATTTTGAATTTCTGGGATAGTCTGTGAAGACTACTTTATTCTGAATGAATTTTACTGAATTTTCCATAACTGCTAAATCGTAAGAGAGGGACAAAAGCTTAGTACATAAAAATATAGAGCAAGTTAAAACACACAATTTATGTTATATACATTTTTTTCGTAAGTTCGTCGTTTTTGAGACATTCCTTAATTTTAGCTTCTGCTATGAAAAACTTATACTTTTCTCATACAGGAACTTGTCAACTCCTATCCATACAAACAAAGGAACTTCACAGACATAGCAACCAGCTTTTGACTATCATTTTAACCTATGGTACTCCCTTATTTCGCTTCTACCTACAAGGAAGCAAGTAATAAGACTATTTCTGCTCATTTTTTCTGATTTGCATAAAGTAAATAGAAGTATAAGCTTTATAAGAATAATTTGTTGCAGGGATATGGAGAAAGTCATGTGAATGTCACACATCAGATTTTTTTAACGCTGCATCCATCAAAGGGATTTCTCCATTATCAGACAGAGTGGATACTGTTCGGTATTATTCCTTGCCAACTTCGTATTCCAGGGGATAATTAATTTAATCGTCAAAGTCTCCCAGATATACAGTACACAGTTCCCAACAACATTATTCAGAGGCTGAGTCCATTCACATGACTTTCTCTGCATGGCTGAAAAGCTTATTCTCTATTTACTTCATGGCAATCGAGTTAACATTAGCAGAAATTGTATTATTACTAGCCTACTTGTAAGTAATAGGAAATAAAGAATTGCAATAGCTAAAGCAATAGTCAAACGTTTACTTTCTCTAGGAGGCCCCTGTATGTACATAGGGATAGAGAAGTATTCGATACCGAGATTTCATCGGAAATTGCAATAGCTAAAGCAATAGTCAAACGTTTACTTTCTCTAGGAGGCCCCTGTATGTACATAGGGATAGAGAAGTATTCGATACCGAGATTTCACCGGAAATACATCTTTTAGGACTCCCTGTATACAAAAAAATCATTTCCAGAAAAAGGTCCGTGTGTGTGTCTGTCCGTGTGTCTGTGAACACGATAACTCAAAAACGAAAAGTCGGTAAAATACCAAACTTGGTATTTAAGTTTAGTATCTTACAGGGATATGACAGGAAGATTTTGAGAAAACCCGCCCCCCACCCCAAACTACCCTTTACATGGAACATTTTTTAAACATTTTGATTTTCTTAAAAATGGCTCTAACGATTTTGATTAAAAATACCGTATATTAATGATATTTACCTGGCAAATAAAATGTATATCTTGAATTTACTGGGAATAGCTTCTAAAGACCTGTTTATTCGGGATGAATTTTGCTTAATTTGGCATAAGTAGTAAACCGTAAGAGATAGCCAAAACTTACTATACAGAATATGTAGATTTTTTTTAACATGCACAAGTTGTGTCATATACATTTTTTTTTTTTGTGTGGAGCTTACCATTTTCGTGGTATTCATTGTTATTAGTTTCAGTTGTGAACTGCTTATACTTTTCTCAGACGGGAGTGTCCGTTTTTCTTTTGTTCTACTCCTGGCCAAGAAAAGAAGCGATTTGTAATGACAATGGCATAACGACAGCTTTTAAAACATTTGACTATGGCTTTAGCCTAGTGTATTCCCTTATTTTCTTCCTACTTATAACTAACTAAGTAATAAGAACATTGTGCTAATAAGTGCCTCAATTAGCAAGGTGCAGAAAGAAGAATAATCTTATGAAAGAAGTTTGTAGAACAGTTAGAGAAAGTCATGTGAGTGTAACACATCAGATTTTTAAAAAGTCGATCGAAATCCATTTCTTTCTATAACTAGAAAAGTTTAAGCATTTTTAAAATGAAACCGATAACAAGAAATATCTTGGAATTGATTAACTCCTCGAAAAATTGTGTATAGCATAAATTGTGTGTTTATGCACATATATAGCATAATTGTGCAAAATAGTATTTGTCTATTTTTTACGGTTTACCAGTTATACAAAATTTTGGAAAATTCATTCAGAATGAAGAGCATAGATGCATTTTATTTGTCACGTAAATAGCTTTAATATACAGTATTTTAATAAAAATCATTAGAGCCATGTTTCAAGAAAATAACATTTTTCGAATTTTTACTTTCTCTATATGCACTATGTACATAGTGAATAGTGAAAGTATTGCATTCCACCAAAAAATTCGATACCGTGATTTCACCGGAAATATATGTTTTAGGGTCCCCTTTATCTAAAAAAAAAGCATTTTCACAAAAAGGTCCGTGTGTGTGTCCGTGTGTCCATGTGTCAGTGTGTCAGTGTATCCGTGTGTCTGTGAACACGATAACTCAAAAACGAAAAGTCGGTAAATTACCAAACTTGGTATTTAAGTTAACTATCTTCCAGGGATGCGACACGAAGATATTGAGAAAAATCCCCCCACCCCAAACTACCCTTTACGTGGAACTTTTTTCGAAAATTTTGATTTTCTAAAAACTGGTTCTAACGATTTTGATTAAAAAATCATATATTAAAGATATTTACCTGACAAATAAAATGTATATTTTGAATTTTCTGGGAATAGCCTCTGAAGACTACTTTATTCTGGATGAATTTTCCATAACTACTAAACCGTAAGATATGGACAAAAACTTAACACACAAATAATGTAGAGCACGTTAAAACACACCATTTATGTTATATACACTTTTTTCGTGGAGTTGATCGTTTTTGAGATATTCCTTTTTCTTGGTTTCAGCTTTGAAAAACTTACTTTTCTCATACAGGAATTTGTCAACGAAAAGCCCGTTGAAACCAAACTTGGTTTTGGTTTTCTTAATAATGGCTCTACGATTTTGATTAAAATATCGTGTATTAGAGATATTTACCTGACAAATAAGATGTATATTCTGAATTTTGGGAGTAGCCTCTGAAGACTACTTT